>NMRA01000156.1:739697-805830 GCA_002633005.1 Phoronis australis
GGTGGGTACGAAATAAAAGTGCCTTCCCCCCCCCTCCCACACAGATTTTACTGGAACAGCCCTTAATGCGAATTTCAAAAATCGTGAATTTTGTGATTTTTTTGGAAATTTACTCACGGGGGGGAAGTAAATAACCCTGTATTAGATGTTGCCAGATGATAATTTCGGCAGAAACTGTTCAAAGGATATTTTTGACGAGCTTTCTTGTTCCATGCCTCTATAAAGCTGCATTTTGCCCTGTTCAGCTGAATAAAACAAATCAAATTAAGCCTTCTACTAGCATAAAATCGGTCTCACAGTATTCCTCTTCTTGACAGTATTCTATTTTGCAAACAACTCAAGTCACTGGCAATGTGAAACGCTTGGATGTGTTTGTATAATTTTAGGGCTGGTTAACTAATAACAATCTCTCGTGACTTTCCTTCAGTCGCTGACCATTTCAATGTTCTTGTCGGTAATGGAAATAGAATCACATCATGGTAAGAAATGTTATCAGACCACTTTTATAACAGTAAAAGGCCTTAATTGATTTTCGGTTTTAGCCAGGCCAAAACGGGGGCAAAACGCAGCTTTTACGTTCAAGAATGTCATGAAATCAGAATGTAATCTAAATTTAAGGTAGTCAATCCTACACTTGCAAGGCAAAGCATAATTCAACCCAAGAGAAATCCAGTTGCCACTTGTACACATACTTGAGCTGCCAAAAGGCCAACAGCTTCACCAGGTTCGACAAGTGAGCGTAAGTAGCGTAGGTTCACTAATGTCCTGAATCTATCCACCGACGTCTGGCCGGGAGACAGATGAATACCATCTGGCTGTAACAACTGAAATGACAAATTGGCAACTACATTTCCGATATTAAAACTGGCGCAGGCTGAAAGTTACGAGCTCAGCCCTCCGTCTCAAACGCAATTGAGCTAAGCACATAGACCACGTCAAGGTGCAAAATAAGACCCATAAAACGAATTGGCACACATCACTGACAGCTTTAATTTTGTTAGCGGGTATCAGGCACAGAGCATGTAACTACAGCTGCAATTATCCTCTTACCTCACACAAAAATTTGAAAATTGTCATTTTCCGAGGTTTTTGTAAATAATAGGAGCTTTACCAAATGTTGTTTTACGACGTTTCAACAATGCAAACCAAGCAAAAAATTCTATGCTTTTGTGAAAAAATTGACAAAGTAAAAAAAATTGATACTGTCCGCCATAGTTAGTACTAAATCGGTGAAGAATTAGAGTGGGTTACTGGATCTTGAGACATCAGGCTGAGTAGCTCTTGGTCTGCGCCAGGCCTTACAGAATTTACAACTTTCTACACTTTAAATCAATGATGGTACCGTTGCACACTCCATACAGTGATGAGGACCGAGAAAGCAGCCAAACAACTAGAGCAGGTGGCCTGTCCAACTTCAGTCGGCCGGAACAAAAATGACATAATGTGCAGTGAAACGAGCTAACTGAACATTGTGTCATTTGACACAGTCGATACAGATGACAACAAGTTCAAAGGTTAGGACAACAAGTTCAAAGGTTAACTGTAGTGGGCAACTACAAGCTTTCACCGCGCGAGTTTAGTGACAACAGTCCGACTCCAAGTAAAAAGGGCCACTCACTGGTGAGGTCACGAGTTCAATGCTTGGTCTTGACAAAGTATTGTTCTCAACGCTCTCAGTGGGGTGTATTTTCAGATCTCCATGAAATCACCACTTCCTCATTAGGTCGAGGAAGAAGCACTACAGAGTGCAAGACAAAATAGTGCAATTGGTCGGAAACCGTGACCATGCCTCCAAGTTCCAGGGACCAGAGGCTGCTTGCATGAAACAGTCACAAAAGGGACTCGGCAATCTTCCCAAAATTTTCAGAGCATTTGTGCACTTCGTCTGAAGTTAACACTGGATGCCCTTTCCTATGCAACTTTATCTTGAGTGCTATGTCAAGTTATAGCTTTGATAAATCCTGAGAGTGAAATGTGCTGAAAATTGTCGAACATAGTAGAGTCTGTTGGGGACTATAAATGCAACCATCCAGATTCCTCAGCCTACGGACCATTTTTGACACGTGTGTGTAATTAGAGGTGCAGGTCTTAAGATTTGTACCACTGCTTAGGTGTTTGCAGGGTTTAGAGGAACGGAGCTTGAATAAGAAGACTCAGCCACAACATCTTTTCCACCCCTTCATGCAAACACCAAAAGGTCAGCATAATCTTGGAATGGACAATGATTTCAAAATGCAAATAATTATGTTTACACCGTAATGAATTTTTATCCGATTTATGGTTCCCACCTTATCTGGGTTTTCACGGATGTAGGCCTCCATGGAGTCAGCCATATTTTCTGAAATGGCACCAAAATGTCCGAAAGTAGATATGCGTGACAGCACCGGGTTAGGACAGCGAGTGCATTTCTTCGATAATCTAAAACAAAAACACATACTGGATCAGTTAAAATATTGAACACACCGTACACGGCTGAACGCCTTCCCTAGAACGATCGATTAAGAACACCCAAGTTTTGGAGGATTGGCTTAAAGTCCATCTACAAATTATAGCTGCCTGCATTGAATGTAAGCAAACAAGCTTTGGTGTGTACCGACACCAGACCTTTGACATTGTTGCGCCTTTGCCCTGGATGTCCATTTCACAGTAAGCATGATGTAAATAATCTCTAACTTGTTTGCGCCACCATTTAGACTAATCATTTCCTTGGTTGAAAATTTGACAAGACATGCAACAACAACAACAATTTTTGGTTTCTGTGATAGCCGACACATGAAACTCGGGGATTACACTTGTGGCCGCCACTTCAGGGTTAAGAACTCAAACAACACCTGCCTAATGTATAGACTATGTATAAGTCAGTTTTCAAAGAGTCATGTCTGGATTGGGTAATTTAAAAATTTAACAAATTACCTCAACAGATGTTAAGTAAACTAGGTTGGGTATTAAATGGAGCATGGGGGTGTTCAAAAGTGAATACTGGAGAGTTTGGAATGTTCGGTCAATTTGGGAATATTCTGAAAGAAATTTGAACCTTTCTAATGAATTTTTATTAAAACAAATTGAACAATTCTTCAAACCAGAAAAATGACCCTGTGGGCACTCAATGGGAAATTTGGAGTGAAATTAGTGGCGCCCTCATCTGGAAAAGTCTACCCAAATAATACCCTATCCTTCTGTCTGGTCTTTTTAAAATCAGGCCAGTATTCATACGTCATGCACAGAATTGTCACGATATTATATTGTGCAAAAAAAGTGATATCCCATCTCATTTTTGTACCTCCTTAATCCAAAATTTCACCCCATATTGTACCAAAATGGTGAAATACCAATCCAAAGCTATGCCAAAAACTTGAAAATGGAAACCATGTGAATGGTAAGTTTACTATGCCAGTTTATGTATCAAAACTAATAGCAATTTCAATTTGATAACCGGCAGGAGACTGAGTGGTCAGATACCATATTCAGCGGTTCTACACATCCAAACAGTGGCTTGAAATTGAAAACATTGAGCCACATTCAAATTGCTAATGGACTTTTTTTACCAAAAAGTGACTTGAACAAAGCCCTATTGTGTTATCTTTTCACCACAGACGATATGTACACGAGCGTCTTCGATGATTGCCGATCAGAAACTCCTATTTTGTGAATTAAAAAATGAAGTAAGACCTTCTACAGATGTGTCACCATCCTGTCAGTGGTGAACGCAAAGTTTTCTTTGGAAAACAATTCAATTTAAAATAAAACACTGTGGAAATCTAACCAAACCATGCCAGTGGTCTGCTTACCAATTTACTCAATCATTGTTCTACACACAAACAATGGCTTGAGCAAAGAAAACGAGGATGGGATTCAGTCACGTCTCAAATAGCTTAGGAACAACGTTTTTACTAAAAGTGGCCTGAAGAACATCTGATTATTACTGGGCCCTGACCAATGTTTTTGAGCATCTTCAATGACTTCCAATCAGAAATTTTTCTATTTTGTGAGTGAAATTTCAAATGAAAAATCAAAGAGAGAATTTTTGCCGATGAGTCACCAATTCAGAACTGGCAAGTTTTCTTTGCGGTCACACGAGAGCACTGTGATGGAAGTTACTGTAAAATCTGACACATGTGTCAGCCAAGTATGTGCACGCCAATTAATATCTGTATTTTGCAAGGATAAAGACATGGGTCGTGTGACACTTGGCCCCATTTTACAAGCACCCATTTCTGACACCACTGCTCTCAGGACTTGGCTTGAACAAAGGCAAGGGTTTCAGCCATTCGCCACAATTATCAGTCCAATGGAAAAGTAAGAGAACATAGTTCTTGGACAGGTTGTTTTCTTAATTTGCTCACTACCTCACAATAAAACTACTTTGAGATGGAAGTGATGAGGTAACATAATTATAAAAACTATTCTTAAGTTACACCAACCTTATATTTGCACGACCCTTCTGTGCATTTCAAATATTGGCATGACATTTCGGTTGGTTATTTCTCCGGCCATCTTTAGAAGTTAAAGCGTTCTCAGAATAATGAGCATGGGTGTATGGTACTCATGGGTGTATGGCACTCATGGGTGTATGGTACACTCATGGGTGTATGGTACACTCATGGGTGTATGGTACACTCATGGGTGTATGGTACACTCATGGTGTATGGTACACTCATGGTGTATGGTACACTCATGGTGGTCAACGATGAGCTTTTATTTTCTCTTGGTGTAAGTTAGGGTTGAACTCGGTACCATTAGATTGTCACAGCACAACTCTAGCCACTACAGCACAACTCTAGCCACTACAGCACAACTCTAGCCACTACAGCACAACTCTAGCCACTACAGCACAACTCTAGCCACTACAGCACAACTCTAGCAACTACAGCTACAAAACCAGGTTCAACCCCAGCTTATACAAAAGCAACAGTAAAAAGTGACTAACATGAGTGTAACATACACCCGTGCTCGGTCACAGAAATGACAAAGTTGCAAAATGCTGTGCAAATTGCAGGGCTTGGAATGACCCACGACAAAAAAGCGGAAAATTTTACAGCGCTAAACATGCGTGCACCCAGCCTTGAAAATGGGGGGCTCAAATTTTTGCTGATGTGGACCTTTTGCCGACAAAACACCGTCGGAAGGACTAGAAAAAAAAGGTACCACCTCCAGACCTGTGCGTCGGCGTCTTTTTAGCTCGTCTGTCCGCTCCCACCTCCACACATTTTTGGCTGCAGAGTTGCAGTATTTGTCACCGCGATTTACAATCTCACGAGACGCCATTGAAGAAAACCACGCTATCCCAGGTGCCCCGGCAATGATGACAATTTACGTTCCTCCGAAACATAAAGAGCAACTTCCGCTTTTCGAGGTGAAAGTCGTCAGCAACGCCACAGTAAGAAGGAAATTTGCCACGGAAATTTTATATCAAATCCGATTTTTTTTACGTGGAAATATAATAAAATACGTGGAGAGAACATTTCATGCTATAAACAGTCCCACTAAATAAGATTGGTCCTAACACCGCTTGTCAAGGTAAACGGTGGGGTATGGAAAATTGAACTAGACCGTATTTATCCACCTTGGCTGAGTCGAGCTCGGCTCACGATCAAAGGGATGCCGCGAAGCTGCTCTATTCATCGAGTCACGAGCGAGGATAATTAGTTTCACTCATGCGGATATGATCAGCTGATTACAATCTACTTAGCAGACTGTACTTTTTATGGAGAGAGTTTTAAGTAGTTTTTACTGTAATATTTGAAAAGAGGAGCGAAAACAAATATGAGTACAACTTTGAATTTTTCAAATCGGCCCAGGATAAGAGATTTTGCAACACAGCAACACTCATGATTACTTTCAAACAGCGCGCACGAATACAAAAATATAGGACCTAAGTTATTTAGATTTTGGAACACATGCATTGCAATATTCAAAATAAATTTATTATGAATCTCACAAGCTGTAAAATGACGTTGTTTAATTTCATTGTGCTCATTCATTGTCATCCGTCAAATCGGCAATTTCCGAGATGTGATCTGCGGCGTGCGCGTATGTGTACAAAACACGTGATTGTTATGTTCCTGAAGTACGAAAATTAAGAAACTTTATCATGCCATTATTATTGACAGGGACACGATAAAACGAATTTGGATTTTGACTATAGTCTTGATACAGCGAGCTGGCTGACCACTGCGTCAGTGTCTCCGTTAGACCCAGAAATTTCACACAGCCCGGGTAGTTCACTTCGTCCCCAACATGTAGATCGAGCCTTGGACTATTAATACTCCACGGTAGAGCTAACGACCGTCGGCCTGTGCACACAAACTCTGTGAGTTAACCAGCACTCACCTTGCATGTTGCAGCCATTTAAATGAAAAAACAATCTAGTAAACACCATTTTCCTGCATAATCCTCCGCCTTTTGTAACAAAAAAGTCTATTGTCGATGACCCACAAACGCACTCTCCGGCACTCACTCTCACACGCAGACGAACTTCAAAACAAACGTCACGTGACAACAACATGTGTGTTCATCCAGAGATTTTTCTGGTGTTGTGGGGTACGATGTAGCACAGATCTGGACTTAATCGCAATTAATCTGGAATCCACATGAACTTTAAAAATTGTAAAACATAAGGAAGATTTCAAGTAATTTGGTAATTTGTTGAGTCGAAACTATATTTTTATTGAAGAGTTCAAGCTTTCCTATTGACGATGGTGAATCAGCGACGCATCAGTCGGCAAGTTTTCACCCTGTGATGAGCACAATTTTTTGAAAAATTATCGTAATTTAACAACAGAAGTTCATAGCAATGCACCACAATTTTGTAGAAAGACAGTCATAAGCTACAAATACGTCACAGAGCGTAAATTTGATGAATCCTAGCTTCCGATTTTACCTGTTTGGGAAACTGGGTTTCAACTGCGGTAGGCTACAATAAGAATCCCCTCCCTGTGAAATGAATTTTTCTAAGCCTTTATTAGAGCCAATACACTATAGAGCTTTCCACCAAAGCTAGGTGATGCTACAACATTATTCTTTGTTGCATTAGTAACTGGTCTTGGCTAATTATCATTTTATGGCCTGGTCATCCATTCAGCCCAAAGTAGTTCCAGAGGTGGCTTATCAGCCAATTATTCACGCATGCTGACTCACAATAGAAGCCTGATAAGAGTGAAGGTGGATAAATGCAGTGTTCCTACAGTTTCTTGTGCTAGTGGATGTGTTCATGACATGTTTGAAAAAAGCAGAAATCTGCGCTTCTGCGGAAAATTCCAAGCCCTGAAATTGTAAATGAGCTAAAAATTAACATAAATTGATCAAGGAAGGATGTGAATATCTACCCATAATGACTTGTAATTACTATGCTAATGATTCACACTTACATAAGGCTCGCCTGACTAATTTTAGCTCTCTAATGACGACATAAAGACAGGGTTGGCAAAAAAATGTCATCAATTCTGATTGTACACAATCATTGTTGCAAACTTGATTGAAAACACGACTTTCTGTTGTACAACTTGATGTACACTCGCTCATACTCTCAGTGCACTTTCTGATCTTCTGGCGTACAGTTGCAAAGTAAATTGCCAATAGACATTACATGCAAAGCAAGCTGCTGATGGTCGAATACAACAGCATGAATTATCTATTTGGTACTACGAGACTTCAAATTTTTTTTCACTACCAGGTAAACGCTTCAATAATTAATGACATCTTACGTAGGTTTAATAATTGCTGTATGGCATTATACTTAGAAATCTCGAAACTCTTGAGAAATGCGTGCATTGTTTACCCCCTGTCTATTCACCATAAACTGTGTCTCAGAACCACAGTTACATGAAGTTCAAGTTCCCATATGCAGTGCATTTCTTTGAATTTCCCAACGAATATTTGCCTCCAGAGCCTACATGGTATGCGGACTGTTGGCTCAGACGCTCTCTTTTGGATAGCTCCCAAGGAAGAAGCTAGCAGAGGAAAGATCAAGGAAGTGTTCTGGCCATGCATTACCCATCAACACTGACCGTATGTGGAAATGAGGAGGAGGAGACTTATCACAGCTCTGAGTTAGTAGGAAGTTGCCATGAAATGCTGTCTTTTATCAGCAAGATGGCGCAACCTCACACTGCTCGAAAGCTTTATTATACAATCTCCAATGGTTTTCCCTGGAGAGAGGCTTAGCACACTCCCTTCATCTTGCTTGCTATTTCCTTCAGGGCTATCTAATTGCAAGATTCTATGGCAACAATCCACAAATGATGGAGGCAAACATTCAAATTCTACTGGTGTGACCGTGTTATCATGAACTTCAAAGTGTGCGTAGCAATGGTGATTTGACTAAGTTGTCTTACAAAAGATAATTCAAAATCGCGCAGAATTGCACTGATTAGGCCAAACAGTTCTCCTCCCAATAATTAACGAGAGCAATGCAAAGCGTTGAAATGCACCCACGACTGCAGCGCAAACAGTGTGCTTCTAGGGGGTGTACTTAGTACCCAAAAATGGCCACTAGATGGCACAGAATACATTGAACCATCCAAACATGGGAAGCTGTCATCGTCACTCAAAGATATTTGCCAAATTCCATGAAAATCCATCTAAAATCTCTAAATATACAATCTTAAGGCAAACTGCCTCTAGGGACCATGGCCACAGCTGCAAAATATGCACTAGGAGGCACCACAGCAGTTGGCCCCATACAAAAATTGTCGGCTGCCCTCTTCCCAGAAAGAACAAATACAGCAAATTTCACAATTGTCCTAAGAGTGGTTTAACTAAAAACAAACTTAAATCTAATAAAAACAGCGACTAGGTGTGTAAAATCCATCTGGAAAGGGAAAGATTTCATTGCTAAGCACCAAAGATATCGAAGAAAACAAAATAAAATAACAAAGGTCCTGCAGAGGGTTTAAGAGATACAGTCACTGACTTAAAAAACTGTCCCTAAGAGGAGCCACTGTAGTTGGAGCTGTCTGAAGACCATGGTAAGCAATCCTTTTCTCAGTAGGAACACATACCACAAATTTCATAATCATCCATCAAGTAGTTTGGCGAATAAATGGGGCACATGGCAAAAAACAGGATCGAAAACAGTAAGAAAAGGCCACTAGGTGTTGCAAAGTACACCAAACCCTTCCGAAAACGAGAACATCTCGTCATTTCTTTAATAGAAGCCTATTTACCATATTGCATAAAAATCCATCCAGGAACTCCAAAGAAACAGACTGAGGAAAACGGAAAACAATTAAATTGCCCCCAGAGGGCACAGCGTTCGTTGGATCTGTCAGAAAGTCATCGGCCTCCGTTGTCAACTTCGTGTAAACACTCTTGCCAAGATCCTGCACTAGGTTTAGAAGATACAGCTATGGACACAAAAAAACTGCCACTATGAGATGCCACAGTAGTCGAAGTCATCGGAAAATCACCGTCAACCATCCTCTTCATACAAAAACATTTACGCAAATTTTCACAAACTTCCCTAGAGTGATTTGGTAGATAGAGGGGCGGTCGCCAAAAAACCGAATCGAAAACGGTAAAAATGGCCACTAGGTGGCACAAAATACATCAATTCCATCTCAAACCTTGAGAATACTATCAGTTCACTAATAGATGCCTATGTGCCAAATTTCATGAAAATCTATCAAGGATTTTTGAAGATACAGAGGTAAACATAAAAATAAATTGCCACTAGGGGGCACACCAGTAGCCGGAACTGTCCGAAATTCGCTGCCATTCATTGTCAGCTTCATGGAAACACATCTGCCACAGGTTTAGGAGATACAGCTATGGGCACAAAAAAAGGAATGTCACTAGGAGACGCCACAGTAGCCAAAGTCGTCCGAAAATCATCGTAAACGTCCTCTCCATAATAAGACCATAATGCCAATTTTCACAATCATCCTTAGAGTGGCTTGGTTGATAGAGCAGCGGACGCCAAGAAACAAGATTCCAAAACAGTGAAAATGGCCACTAGGTGGCGCAAAATACCTTGATTCCACCCAAAAACGAGAAGACAGCGTCACCTCACTCATAAATGCTGATGTACCAAATTTCATAAAAATTCGTTGAGGACTTTTAAAGATAAAGTGATAAAGTTAACGTAAAAATTAAAATTGCCACCAGGGGACACATCGGTAGTCAGATCTGTCCTAAATTCGTTGTCATCTGTCGTTAGCCTCATAGGAACACATCTGCCAAATCTCATCAAGATTCTTTAAGGGAGATACAGCTGCAGATGCCAGACGCCCCAACAGGGATGACGGCAATATGCACCCACATATAAGTATGTGGGCAAATAAAAATTACCTTCAAGGTCAGAATAAATACTGCAAAACATTACTTTTGACTACTTAAGGCATTGCTGATGAAGAGTTGAAGGTCAAAAAGAAAAGGAGGGGGTAATTTTCTCCTCAATCAAAAAAACTTCCCCTCTCAGAAGGCACAAGCACTCCCCCCCCTCCGCTGAGCAGTGGCTCAGTATACATACCGTTCTTTCTGCACTGCATCAAGCTCTCGCCATGTTTTGACCAACATGTCACGTCTGCTCTCATCATCTGCATCCTCATCTTGGATCGGATTCAGAGCACAAAACCGTAGAAAACCAGATGTTCTGTACTTGAGGTCTCGCTCCCCATGTTTCTTTTTCCACTTCTTGACCTGGATTAGACACAGAGACTTAACACTGGCAGAAATCCCATGTGGAAACTCTCAAACCTGAAATCTGTATCCACTCCATGAATATAACTGAACTGCTATAAATCAGCGCGCTGATATGGTATAAGTACGAGTTATTTGCTTTCTTACACACCATCTGTTGGTCACATCATATGACCTAGAGTTAAGATTGAAAAGATTTCTGTCCCAGCTGGGACTTGAACCCAGGACTTACTCCTAACCGTGCAGACGCTCACGTGCACTGAGCTACTGAGACAACCAGTCCATTACAAAAAAACAGTTCAATGGACTAAAGCGCCCCCGCCAGGACACAAATCTTTTCAGAGTTAACAGTAAGTCACATGATGTGACTAATAGATGGCGTGTACGAAGACTGTCTAATAATTCCTACACCTCCAGTCCAGTTTTAGCCAACGAAAACATTCAGTATATCCAGCGACTGACCTCTGACTAGTGCAATGTAAGCTTGTTCAGACCCAAGGACAGCAATGGCACCTTAGGCTAAAGGACGAGGGCAACATTACACTATCAAGGTCCTTACGCTTAGTACGGACTTCTTAAATCAGGTGGTAAGTGTTTCACATTAATTTAGCAGGGAATCATTTGTTGCCAGAATCATGAGAATACAGTCTACAGGTTACCTGGGACAACTTACTTTTTTTGTACCCAGAACTTCAAAATTTGGGCCGAAATTAGTTGGAAGCTCATATACATGTTGTTCGAATGTGCAACAAAATAGTTAAGTTTTGGCACGTGACCGTCACATGAATGCAAGGACCTTAAACTGTGAGAGGGGCATTCAAATCCAAAGCCTTAACTTATCTTGATTCGTAATCTTTAATGTGCTCTAGCCTTAGGTGAAAAGTAAAAAGTCAAGGTCACCTGCTTCTGTAGTTTCAGTGCCAGTTTAGTGTCCAGGTGTTTCTCAATTTGTCGCATCTGCTCGATGGGTATCAGCGCCTCCTGGTTGCTGATCAAGAATGGATACTGCTTGCATTGGAGGAATTGGGTCTTCAAAATATCGAGGCCATCTTCTCCGTACTGGAACTATTCAAAGGATTCACAAATTATGTATTCGTCATGATTCTGCTTGTTGGAGGCTGAACTGACTTCCATACTGATCCCAAATCTTTTCGGAACAGACAACACAGAATTGCGAAAAATGCAGAAAATAAGCTGGGTTCTCAAATGCATTCAGGATTCACAAATCGCACTCTCCTGCAGCAATTTGAAAGTCTGGTTTGTTTTCGGCTAGTCCAATTCCAAGAAAAAAGCCACAAGGTCAGCGATGATTCAAACAAGAATATTATGTCAGTGTTAGCTCTTTGAGGGTGGTGCCAAGGGGGAAGCATGGATATGGCAATGGTGGGGGAGGGTGAAACAGGTGGCTTCCGGGGATTTCTGCTTACCAAAACATTCCCATCTCAGAAGGCACACACACAGTTTCCTTCTGGTAAACTATTGCCTCGACTAGAAAGATCTGACCTTACACTGGCAAAATTTTACAAATACAGTGGTCATACCTTGCAACACATTTAGTGATTTTTAAGATACTCATCTCATCAAGCACACCCTAGTTTGAAGAATGTAAAGAACAGTTCATTACTGTACAACACCCACGCTATAAGGAATGAAACCCCAAACCAATAGGTCCTGGAAGTAACCTTGCCGCTTATACAACACACTGAAGAACCACTCCGCGCATTGCATAGTGGAAAACAATAACCATTTAAGAACAAATTCTGCGACTTAGATAACTATTTCTGAAAGTTGATTAAGCCCAGACAGCTGACTGTTTAAGATCCAATTCTGCGACTTGTATAACTACTTCTGGAAGTTGATTGAGCCGAGAAAGATAATTGTTTACGAACCAAAACTGCGACTTGCATAACTAATTAAATATGCGCGACGATTAAGCAGTAGTGAGCATTACATAAAGCACATTTTAACGAGCAGTACTCGTTTAAACACCCTTTGTCTCTTCATAACAATGACGAGCGTACCTGAACCACACTGCCGTCGCTGTCCCTGGCAGTCAGGTCATAGTTCACTATAATGCCTTCCAGGTGTTTAATGATACACCTCTGCAGGTAACCACTACGACTTGTTTTTACAGCCGTGTCAACGAGACCCTGCAATGTACAGCACATTCTTGTTATAAAACGAATGGCCATCAATGCGTGTGGAAGTCCAAATTACAACCGACTTAATGTTAGACAGAAATACTACTGAACATAATGGAAGTTAAGAATTAAGAATGCCAAAAATAACCAGACGACCAGCACTATTTCATTCAGATTAGATGACACAAAATCATTCTCATCAAATAATTTATGGTGATAAGATTCTATCTCTGTTACCAACTCAACATGCAATGCGTATGTGCGCCATTTTCAAATTCGCAGTTTTAGGGTTGGCCAATTCAAAGAACAAGGAAAACTAAGCTCACAGATAGCCACATTAAAAAAAAGCACAAACGGCAAAACTAACNAGCTCCCTATATTACAATGGAGCGAACTGCTCTTTGGTTGCTTTTGGATGGAGCCTCCCATATCAGGTGTTTCCTTTACTCAAGGTCGCGAGTTCGAGTCCCACTGGGACACACTGCTAGACCCTTGAGTCAGATCTCTAGCTCCTCAGCTCGGTTTTTAAGCTTATATTATTAAAGCATAGAAATCATTCCAAGTGAATAGTGCAATGGGCCCACCTGAGCGGCCTGCGTACGTCTGGTACGACGTGTACCGCCCACATGCAATTAATCTTTTCTTGAAAATTAGTGAGCTAACCTTTCCTTCATGAGCCATATTGTGTGCTGGATAGGTGAGGAGTTACCGGGTCCAATAAATAGCACGACAGCATTGCACACCAATGGAAACGTGATGAGCGAAAAGTGATGGGCCTTTGTTGCTTTACTACGTTGATTTGAATATGTAGCAGACCTGCCTATCCAAATTTCGACCATTGTGTACAATCACTGCTGAAAACCTCAAAAATGTGTACAATCTGCGCTCCAATGGGTACAATCACGAAAACCGAATGCAAAAGATAAATTCTTTCAAATTTGTACCAAAACCACGTTTTATTACACAGAAGAATCAACGTCATGTGGCCAAAGTTTTATTTTTGCAGCATGTACTAGACTAAGTATAAGCAATTGTTTATGGCTTTGTCGACTTATGGGGGAAGTTCGGGTAAATTCGGACGAAACCACCTAGCTCGACTTGCGTACCTGCTACTGAAGGTTTATGTGTCAGCTAATAACATTAGACGAGCAATGGGATATCCGCAAATCTTTTGATAAACCAACCAATGAGATTCTTCGTTACTAGTTCAGTTTCAATGCCTTCGAATTTTAAGAATAATAACAATGGTCAAAATCGGGGAAATTAATACACGCCTAATGTACACCTCATTTCATAACACAACATATCTGCAAAAATGTGTTGATGAATCTGCACTGGACAATGTTTTGCATCAATATTTTCTTAACCATTCACAAAAGTTTTGAATAATTATTCATTGCAAGTGTCTGTGATCACGTACCACCGTACTGCATGCGAAAAGACATTGAGTCGAGGCTTGACTCCTTGAGACCTCGAGGCTCAACTGTGACTCGAGTATTATCGTCAGCTCAACACGCTATGAAGTCAGTGCAGTCACCATGTCCGCAAAAAATACCCCATACAACTTGCAGTATAAATTCCACGGTCCCTTGGATAAGACATTGTCATTCTTTGGAATAACGTCGCAAAAACAGATGTTCCCTTTTTCAGAAGCTACTTTCTTGACAGCTCGGAATATGCGACCACACGTGCTTTGCCACTTTGTCAACAGTACGTATTTAGCCGTAAATAGTCGGAATTAGACGAAGTAAGCAATCCACAAATCACATAAGTCGTTACTTATAGGTTAGGCCTGTGAAACACATGCCAATAGAAGAGGCCTCGCGATATGCCGATTATCAGGCTATTTCAAAAATGAAACGGAGGAAGTTTTCCGAGTTTGTAGATCAACTTTTTAACTAAAATAATGATTTTACAATATGTTTTTTCATTTCTAACTTTAAAAATCTCCTTCCTCGTCTGTTTAGGCTACAAATCTGCGAGAAGCAAGCGAATTAATAATCTCTTTTGAATTTGCTGAATTTGCGTATTTTTACCTGGCCGTGCGTACTTGCATACTGGAGGCTTGATTTCCGTACGAATCCGCATTTTTTGCATATGGTACACAGGTCTGCTTGATTGTCCCATGTGACATTCGATTGTTTCATGGCAGGTTTCTTCACTGCCATATACGATATGAGTGACACGTGGTATAAACAAGAATATATGCGACATGGGTTTTTCATACCAAATGATATTGTGAATTTCTTATGAACTTTCAGCAATAAGTTCATAGGAATGGAAGGTTCTGGTTTTACCGAGCAAGACAGATGGTTTGTGCCATATCCCTTGGTTGAAATTACATTCTTTTATGAAATTTTTAAAAAAATGACGTGATGAAAACTATTCAGTGTTAAAGTATACCTACATCTGTCCATGTTAAAGAATGAAACTGACACGTGTAATTAAAACCAGAAATTTGCATTTTATGACAAATTGTGCTGATAATGGTCACTTGCAATGTTTTGTTTTCTAGTTTACAAAAGTCACATGTAATGAATTATTGAATTGTATATAAGAATTAATTCATTATTGTTTTAACTTTTAAATCCTTATAGAAATAGTCCCATAGCTGATTAGCACAAGTGTAACTGACAGTAAAATAACACTGCAACAAAACGAGCACTTTTTATGGCACAGTGTACTGGTTATACTCGTCTGCTTGATATTTTTGTCTCACTTTTCAAAGTCCGATGGGAGAAGTTTTTTGAAATCATTTCATGGAACAATAGAACTTTGATCACTCAAAATCCTTCATTGTCATTGTAGAATGAAACAGATGAGTGCAATTTGTACCCTGGGCAATTTTAAGTCCCTTCGAGGAAGATTTAAAAATCATTTCACGAGACATCAGAACATTGATCATTCTCAATCATCCATTGTCAGTGTGATTGAATATGTTTGTCTTGACTATTGCAATTATGCTCTTAACTGGTTATGCACATATTTTTTTAAATTACCGTTATCTGCACATCCACCACCTAAGGGTTGCAATGGCTCATACACCAGTTTTAAAATTAAACCCTTTTGGAGAACATTGCGGAAAGTAGTATAGGAAAATTTCATATGAATCTGATCAGCCATTACTGAGGTACGATATTCTAGAGTTAGCCTCATTTGGATGTTTTCCTACAGCCCATAATAACCTTAATAACATTTTGTAGAAATAAGCTGAGAAAGTTCAAAATACCTTTAAAAAAGAAGTAAAATATCCTCTTGAAAAGATGACATTTCCCGACTCCCCTGTAACCACTAGGGCCAGGTGGGAATATAAAACATGTTCACACAGCAAGTTGACACTGCGTCTTTCTCTCGTTCACACAACAAGTCCACATGCTAACCTGTTTCCCATTACAATGAAGTTGGTATGGTTGATTAAGGTTGTGACCTACCGCTGAACCTTTTGCCCCGGACTGCACCATGAGTTGAAGATTGTTGTCGGGAAATCGCTTAAGCAGGCCGTTAGGAATAATACACCTGCAAATAGATGGAAGAGTATTTTAAGCAGTCTCTCAGGATGAAGACACGTGAAGACATCTGAATGGAGTCTGGTGCCAAGAGCTGTATTAACATGCTTTAATGATATTGTATACAAATCAGTTCACAACCTGGTATCAGACATTTGAGATTGCAAATTAACTGACGAGACACTTTTCTCAACATTGCACGTATTTTTCGAAAACGAACTGGTGTTGAGTAAATCTTATAAGGAATAATTAATAACGCGGTGTGAAAAAGAACACATACAGCGTTCAGGTGTGGTATTCTTACGATAACACATATGGTGCGACAGCTGATCAAACGGCAAATTAGTCGCTATAATTGAGTGCTCAAAAAGGCTTTCCATCGGCAATCTTACCGATAATTAGCATAGCATTAATGTGCAAAATGTTAACATTCTGGCCAATCACATGCGATCAACAGGGGCAAACAGAGCCAAACCACAAATCACGTCATTGGAATCTATACTTCTTGCCATACGAGATACATCTGCAGTTTTGATTTGAGTGCACGTAATAAGAAGGCACATGTGACATCTTGACAAGTGTTCAGTTTTGATTTTTTTCACTCGACAGATCAGACGTGTGTTCTGCCTTTTCATTAGAATGCTTTCGAATGCTGTATATAACGGCATTTCAAGGAGTCCGATATTCACAATTACCACAAAGAAGTACGAGAAACCAGAATATACTGAACATCAGCTGGAGGTAGTCCTCCATAAAACAATTTAATGAAAATGTTTAATTCAGAAAATTCGCAGGTGACGAGAATCTCAAAAACTTTTGATTCACAAATTGAATTCGCCATTATATTTTCAAACAAGGTGTTGACTCCAAACTACAAATGGTTCTGCATGTTTGGAACGTGCGAACAACCGTGTTTGCATGAGGCACTGTGTCCTCAACAACAATACACATTGAATGTTTTTGCAGTGCCACTAAAGTGTGCAAGTAGTGAATACTGTATTCGCCTAATAAGCGACCATGCCCGTATAAGCGCCCCCCCAACGCGTTTACAGACTTCACTAAAATAAACGCCAAGTCCATGAACATGTACACGCGAAAAATGCCTTACCTAGAGTTCTGAAATTCTACAGTAATGTCTTCAATTTATCACTAAGATCTGACAGTCCTTAAGAAAGTCATTGAGCGCGGAATTTGCAGACCACGAGCCTCAGTCGCCAATATGTCAGTATTTAGCCGTGACTATACACTTCAAACTTCCGCCGTGCTTCAAAAAGAACGCAAAAGTTTTGCTGATCTTGCGAGGTACATGTCCCACAGTGGCCTGGCCAGTCGATCAGAACAGGCGCAGCGGACTTGTCAAAAGGATTGTTTTGTATCTTTCCTGTACAGACTTCTCTCAACAGTAATCCAAATTTCTTTGTATACGTGAAAACCGCGAATCGACATTATAATAAAAATTTGACCTTTGTTAAAAGCACGTGGCCAAGTAGCGCGCGCTACATACAAGTACCTGTCATTGGGAACTATCCATTCATGAAACAGGTAGCATAGCATCGGCAAGAGATAAATATTGGCACAAATTTCAGAAAGTTTCTGATACCGTAAAAACATTCTTGTTATTTTTAGGAGGAATCATTTAATTAATCACAATTGGTATTTTAAAAGTCACAATAACCCACTGATACTGAACACTTCTGCACCCCTAAACCCTCCCGAATCTCCCGGAAAACTGTTAGACTGTCACCCATCCTTTCACCAGGTGACTCACCGAAACAATTCTTGAACGTTCCTTTGCTGATGAGATCAACAAATGCTAAATAAAACACGGTCCGCTTTACTGCTTGTTACAATGCACACCAAGCAGATTGTTACATTGCGTTTACTTTGGCAAGCATGCACTGGGTCGCTCACATACTATGCAGACGAACTTCAAAATAAACGTCACGTGACAACAACATGTGTGTTTGTCCAGAGATTTTTCCTGTGTTGCGGGGTACGATCTAGCGCAGATTTGGACTTAATATGCAGTTAATATCGACTCCAAAGAAACTTAAAAATCTCAGAGACTATTTTGAAAACTTAAGGAAGGCTTCAAGTAATTTGTTGAGTCAAAACTATTTTTGTTGAAGAATTCAAGTTGCTTTATCGACGATCGTGAGGCAGCGATGCATCAATCAGCGAGTTTTCGCACTGGGATTTTAGCACAATTTTCTGAAAAACGATCGTAATTTAACAACAAAGCTTGATAGCAATGCACCACAATTTTGTAAAAAACCTGTAACAGGTTACAGATACGTCACCGTGCGTATATTTGATGAATCCTAGCTTAAAGATTTCAGCCATTTCGGAGACCGGGTTTCAAGGGCTTAGGCTATAATAAGTGCCCCCCTCCTGAAACGAATTTTTCTAAGTGCCCTGGGCAAACGAGGCCACGTCGAAAATTATCAACTTAACAATGATCCCCATCAATTTACGTTAAATTTTCTCCATCTAGACAGTGTTAACGAGATTAGAAACAAGAGCAACGCAGAGCGTTGAAATGCGCCCACAATTGCACCGCATACGGTATCCTTCTAGGGTTGTTTATTGGTACCATAAAGTGGCCAGTTGAGGGCATATATGTAGTATGTTGTACTTTGCAAAATGGAAAGGCATGGTCATTGTCTCCTCAATAGGCTAGGGGCAAAATGTGAGTGATCTTCATAATACAAGCACATCCTATACACCAGTTGCTTAAAGCACCACAGAAACATAGAATTAAAAACAAATTTACCAACATACGAGATTAGCACAGCATTAGAATACCAGAAACAAATTTCTACTTGGAACTTTTCCTTCATAGTCACGAAGTAACACAAAGTATACACCTGAAGACCTAAGAAAATACAGAGGTCAATGTAAAATACTAAAATTGCCACTAGAGGCATACCGGTAGTCAGAATCATCCTAAAGTCGTCATCGTCCGTTGTCAACATCAAATAAATACACTTGTTAGTAAAGATCCTGCAAACGGTTTGGGAGATACAGTCATGGGCACAAAAAAAAACTGCCACTAAGAGGCGCCACAGTAATCAAAGTCATGGGAAATTCAGCGTCAACCGTCCTCTTCATAGTAAGAACATACATGCCAATTTCCACAATCATACTTAGAGCAGTTTGATTGATGGAGGGGTGGACGCCAAAAAACAGACTCAAAAACAGTAAAAATGGCCACTGGGTGTCGCAAACTAGGTCGAATCCATCCGAAAACAGGAGGATGGCGTCATCGCACTAATAGGTGCCTACATACCACATTTCATGAAAATCTGTTAAGGACTTGTGAAGATACAGAGGTAAACCTAAAAAAATAAAATTGCCACTAGGGGGCACACTGGTAGGCGGATCCGTCCAAAAGTCGTCATCGTTTGTTGTTAACATAATATAAATACACTTATTAAATTTCGTAAAGATCCTGCGAACGGTTTAGAAGATACAGCCATAGGCGCAAAAAAAAACAAAACTGCCACTAGGAGGCGCCACAGTAGTCCAAATCGTCTGAAAATCCTTGTCAGCTGTCCTCTTTATAGTAAACACATACACGCCAATTTTCACAATCATCCTGTGAGCGGTTTAGTTGATAGAGGAGTGGACGCAAAAATACAGACTCGAAAACAGTAAAAATGGTCACTAGGTGGCGCAAACTATGTCGAATCCATCTGAAAACGGGAGGATAGCGTCATCTCAATAATAGGTGCCTACATACCAAATTTCATGAAAATCCATTCAGGACTTTTGAAGATACAAAGGTAAGCGTAAAAAAATTAAAATTGCCACTATTGGGCACACCGGTACTCAAATCCGGTAGTCGGATCCGTCCGAAAGTTCGCACATGCCGTCCCATTCATGAATGGAACATATGTGCCAAATTTCATGAACGTATGTCAAAGTGTTTTGGAGATAGAGCAGCGGACGCCGGATGCCAGACGCCGGACGCCGCTCGGACGGACGCACGGACGGACGGAGATGACGGCATAATGCGTCCACATATAAATATGTGGGCGCATGAAAATAGTGATAAGCCGTGGCAAGCAATGGCGGAGACACCAGTGACTTTGACATGAAGCAGTGTCCAACATTTATGACCTTGACTAGTATTGCACAACACTTCATAACCACTGGCAGACACCTAGGGCATTGACAAGCACTGACTGACACTAATAACTTGACAAGCACTGACTGCCACTTAACACATTGAAATTAGCAGACATTTATAATAACCTTGAGAAACACTGGCTCACAGCCTCTGAACTTGACAAGTATTAGCTGACATTGATGATGGTGACAAACATTTGGAATTCACATATAACAGACAGGCTTTGGAAAAACAAAACCCTTACACTTTAAATTGCCAGAAAGCAAGGAAATTCAAAATCCTTTGAAACTAAGAGTCGATCCATTTCCAATAACTGGGATACTTAAACAAGAACAGTTCAGCAAGTTAATATGCCCACATTTGGAAGTATTGCACACATAAACAAAAAGCAAAGACAGGAAGCCTATGTTTGGATGGAGATGACACCAAAAACATGCACCCACCTGAAATTTTGTTAAGCGTCGACCATAGGACTGGGTCAGATTTGTTTTCAGAATGTCCGATTGATTTTACTTTAGTTCTGACCAGACATTTGCCCGATTCAGTTTTGGGAATAGACAATGTAGACAGATTTCGCTCCCTTTGCTTCAAATGTTTTTGTCGCAAACTTGATGATTCAAGGTAAAGAACCAATTAGTTCAGAAGTTGTTCATTTTCTTGGGCCAAAGTTCAGTTGCCATACTCCAATGGCAAATTTCATTCGGCCAATTTTCAAAATGTTCTCACAGATTTTGACACTTCAGAACAAATGTCTACACCTAGAAAAAATAGCAAAATCTTTGACCCACACAGGTGCATAAAAACAGTTAAAACCATTTCTAAATCAGAAATAATTTGTCAACTCACTTGGCGATCTTGTTCTGGTAGTCGTCTGTGCGTGACTTCATAGCTAGGTCCATTTCCTTCATCCCGCTATCATCCTTGCACAAGTGTGCCCCTTGCAGACGGTCACGGATCTCTGTTGCATTACATGGATCGGCAACATCCATGGCCGCTGCAGCTGCCTCCGGACCACAGGCAGCGCCCTCTTTCATGATTCGCCGTCGCTGAAGATCACCCTAGACGAAACCGGCAAATACTTTCGATGTTAAACTGTGCCTGGGACTTTCAAGATTATTCCAAGCTACAAAGCTGTGCCCAAGTAGCCCAGAGGTGGATGGTCTGGGTTCTCAACAGAAAGTTACAGCCAGTAATCTCTGATTGCTGCAGTCATAGTAGCTGCATCCTTGAGCGACGAACATTCAAGCTGCTGAGGGTCCACTTACAGTCAAAAGACAAGCATTTAATTGAGACCACTTATTGGCTTCAAATTGCCCTTTACTAAGATTCAAAATGATGTCAGAAAATGCATTTTCTAAAAAGAAAGTGGTTGCTGTGGAACTTTTCATTGGACAGCAGCAACCATCCAACATCGGCAAAACTTTGATGAAAAATTTCGGATTCTTTCCAAACGTTATCTTTAGTCAGCTTTCCCTCTAGGTGTCGCCAAAACTTTTGGAAAACTTTTTTTTGAAAACTACCCTTAGGAAGACCGATAGAACTGTGCATAGGCGTAGAAAGATTTTCTTTTGCAGAGGGGTGAAACACATGAGAGCACAAACCCATGATTAACACAATCAATTGGCATCTAAAATTTCTCGCTCCAACTTAAAAAAAAATTATGTCAAGGCCACCAAAACCCACTGCCTCCTGAAGACGCCCCATGCCTCAGTACAAAATGTGAACAAAATAAAAAGCTTATAATTTGACACAGTATGTGACGTACATAACCTCTGACTTTGAGCGAACACAAAGCGGGGTGGCAAAATGATACAGGGGTAGTTCAAGGTCACTCACCAGAGGCGTACAGAGGATGTCTTCCACACCGAGAGAGAAACCTCGAATCTGCAGAAAGATGGTGAAGAGCCGAGCCAAGCATGTGAGAAGCTGGCCTGCCATTCTACCACCATAGACCTAGCGGGTAGACACATATTGGCAAGATTTATCAGACAGCAAACCATACACAAGTAGCCTTATTCAGGCCGCTAGCAAGCAGACAGCATCATGTAGACTGATATACAATCAGGTTTCAGACTAAATCGACAAGGGAAATTCATTTTTCCATCCAAAAAAGCGGCAAATACCTGCAGAAATTTACGACAACTGCGATTCCTGATGTCTTCTTCAGTACTTTCAAGGTGGCGCTGTACACACCTAGCACTGTATGCACTGAGGAAGACATTGAAGGAAGGGCAGATGTCGAAAACTTATGCAGGTATTTACCACCTTTTTAAATACAGAAAATGAATTTCCTTGTGTCGATTGTTATTCACCATCCAGATGAAACTGTTTGAAGACATTTAGACTATACTGACTTCCTTATTTGAAAGTTTACAGTTATTAGACTGGACACTTATTACATTACTTTAATTCGCACTTTATACAAGAGCACCACAAAGTTTTGGTAAGCACCCACATCGTAATTGGTACGCTCTCAGAAGAAGTTTCATGCAATAAAATAATGCACAAGTTGGCCACAAGTGGTAGGTAGTCAAGGCAAACAACTGCCGGTGTCCCATAGAGTGACATGCCGAACACCCTTATGCCAAATTCCATTGTACAGCTTAGCGGCATGAAAGCACCCAGGTAAATCACTACAACTATAAGATTTCTTGCTGCGCCTAACGAATGACAAGCATAATGAAATTGACTAAAGATGTTTACGTTGTGCTAACTGTCCTACCTCATAACAACAATGGACCAACCCATAGGGTGTCGAACCATAGTGCGCCTTGTCCAGGACCCCGCACAGCAGCTCCCCCTGCCGGATGATCACCTGACTCTCACCCATGTTCTCGCCTTGTAAGGGGCTGCCTCCATAAATGCAGGGCCTAGCCTCCGACTTTATCCAGCTCTGCGGGTTAGTCACATAACGTTATCAGGGCGCCACCAAGACGGTTTCCATGTGCACCAAACCATTGATTCAGGTACCCAAGAGGTCAAGAACTGGGTACCTGGTTTGCATTGCATCCAAAGCTACACAAAGCTCGATGGAATTTGATAAAATTCACCGACTTTTGAAAACTTTCTTGGCATCTTGTCAAAAATGAAAATGACAAAAGAGGGAAGCCACTGAAAGTGGTTCTATTTCTGGTAATCCCTCACGCAATAGTGGGTCAATTAAAGAATTCTTATCAGCGCTTTCGACAACAGTTAATAAGCACAGCATTTGAAAGTTAAGACAGACATTTGTGAGATATGACGTTACAATGTTAGCCCGCACTTTTCAATGGCACCACATAATCTTAAACCAAATGTTTGCATGTTACATCAAAACGAACCATGATCATTGATGAGGCTACAAAACTAACCTAAGCTATGTGTCCTAACGGGCTTCTATTCTCCAACAATGGCAAAATAATTCAAATGTCTCCAGATAAGGTTGAAAAATAGATAGTCAAATGCAAATGATGTCATCGTGTTTGTGGAAAAACTTAAAAACTTGTGAAAACTCGGTAAAAACACCCAAGGACTCAGCAAATCTGAACTTGGTCAAGTGACGAGTTACAAAATGTTAATGGCCAACAACTCACCTTCCCAGGAACTTTTGCTTTTCCCTCCAGATTCAGCGCCGACTTGTGGCTTGGTATAAGATTGAGCAGAACAGTAGACACCACCTGAAATGAAAGAAAATTAGCGCTTCAAGCAAAGAGAACAGATCACTCAATGAGCACTAGCACCACGATCCATGATTCAATCTGCGAAAACAAATTCACAGTAGGGGGCACCACAGTAGCCACATCAACCCAAAGATCAATGAAAAGCATGCAGTCCTCAATAGTAGCAGTACTCCTCACCATGAACACCTCTGCCAACTTTCATCGAAGGGTTTTGCAAATTTATACAAGGGCAGACAACAAAATAAGTGCACCAAGCAAAATTTCAATTTTTTAGTTAAGGCAAAAATCTTTCAGTTCGGGACAATGTAAATTGTTTTTCTCTAGATCACTGCATGTCCCAAAATTTCAGAAACAAGCAGTATTGGCCATCCCAAATTCAAGAATTACGATCAACAACAAACAATAATTCACCTTGACGTTATACAATGAGAACATTGCATTGCGTCGGCAACAATTTTTGATGATTTTAAGAAATGCCATAAATGCCATGTCTACTTTAAGATTCTGCTGAAATAAAACGTAGTGTCTGACATTGCAGAACTATGGATCAATGAATTTTGCTATTCAAAATTCTAAAGACGGTCCCAAGCTGGAGAATTTTCAACTTAATTCCAAGGTTATTTAATTCCAAGTTTATTTACAACTAAAGAGAATCTACATAAAACAATAAAGTACTGCTTACAGTAAATCTCACAAACTCCGGACACAATGTGACCAACAAATGAAATTTTATTCGATCATTTTTTCATTAACAAACAAAAGCTTTCATTTTAAAGATCTATCCCATGACTACCACAAGACAATGATTCTGAGAAACTGATGTCACGCTGCACAACATCAGAAGCATTCGAAAAATCAAAAATGACCCATTTAGGTAACTGTTTTTGTCTGAAATTGGTGAGCTTTTAATGTAACAATTTTTTTCTGCATTACCATTTCCTAACAGTGATTAAAACATTTGAATCTCGATGAAAATCACAATTAAATGACTCTTCAAAACGCAACATTTCCCTTTAAGCTCCTTTCATACTAACTTAACTCCGATACGAGCAGAGCATCGATGTAAACAGGAAGTTAATAATTGAATCATTCATACCACCTTCGGTAGTTAACGACAATGAAGTAAACGGTAGGTGATGTTATCGATATAGTAGTAATTGCAAGGTAGCCTGATGCATAAGGTGTCATAGGTAGAATTTTTGTCCCGTACATGCTAAGATTTTTTCTAACGTGACAATTTGAGATCATTTGCATGTGGGAATTGACATAAAACTTACTTCTCATTCGAGTAGTGTTCATTTGAGCAAAATATTAGCAAAAATTTTAGTACGCCACTACCTTTTAATCTTTGATGACATAAGTGGTCCCTGGTGATAGCGTTGATGAGACTAAGGTTGACTGTTCATACCGCACCACAGCATCATTTACAGTTTACTGTGAAGTTAACTGGCGCCATTAACTTTGATCCTATCATATTGACTGCAACTCCCCAAAATTTTGATGCGTCAACATTGGTATGAAAGGGCCTTACAGTCATGTGGCCTTTATTGACAGGTATGTGTATTTAGTCTATTTAGTCAAGTTTCTACAACACTATTAAAAGATTTTAACTTGGTAAAAGTACATATTTTCTGAAAATAGAAAGACAGTAGAATTTGATTTTTTGCCAAATGAATCTCTTATTAATTGGACCACATGGCCACGTCTCTTTAGTAAAACTAAGCAAATAAGGTTCATTGATAGCAAAACAACTGTACCAATAACATAGTAAAATTTTATTTCATAAAAATGTCAAGGTGAAATCTTAAAACAAGAGCAACGCAGAGCGTTGAAATGCGCCCACGAAAACATCGCAAATGGTGTGCTTTTAGGGTTGTTTGTATCATAAAAATGGCCACAAAATGGCGCAAAATCGTACAATCCATCCAAAAGCGGGAACATGCCATATTTCATAAAAATCTGTCAAAGAACTTCAGAGAAACAAAGGAAAGAAGAACAAAATGAATTTCCACTCGTGGGCACAGCGTCCGTTCGATCCGCCTGAAAGTTGTTGTCTGTTATCGTCATATAAATTCACTTACTAAATTTAATAAAGATCCTACAGTGGGAATTGGATATGCAGCTAAGGGAGAAAAACAAAACAAAACTACCACTAGGAGGCACCACAGTAATCAGCCGCCATCATCAAACGCCTTCTTCACACTGAAAACATATACGCCAATTTTCAAAACCGTCCCTAGAACGGTTTGGTTGATAGAGGGGTGGACGCAAAAACAGTAAAAATGGCCACTAGGTGGTGCAAACTAAGTTGAATCCATCCCAAAACGGCAGAACATCATCACCTCACTAACAGGTTCCTATATACCAAATTTTACAAAAATCCGTTCACGACTTTTGAAGATACAAAGGTAAGTGTAAAAGACTAAAATTGCCACTAGGTGGCACACCGGTAATCGAATCCGGTCGAAAGTTTGCTCATGCTGTCCCATCCATGGAAGGAACACATGTGCAACATTCCATGAACATACATCCAGGCGTTTTGGAGATAGAGCAGCAGACACTGGACGCCGAACACTGGATGGACGGACAGAGATGATGGCATAATGCGTCCACATGAATATGTGGGCGCATAAAAAGCTATCTCTGTTTTCTAAAATGTTGTCTACTTTTTTGTTTTGTGCAACTTCAAATTTTTTTCACGAAAATCATTTACAAGTCCAGTTTTTGGTGCGATGTTTTAAAAACAATCCAATTACTTCTGAAAGTGTTTTGGAAAACAGTGCATAAGGTATACTATCTGGAAGTGTTTTGGAAAACAGTGCATAAGGTATACTATCTGAAAGCATTTTGGAAAACAGTGCATAAGGTATACTATCTGAAAGTGTTTTGGAAAACAGTGCATAAGGTATAGTATCTGAAAGTTTCATACGAATCGGCCATTTCTGAGATATGATGTTCCTAAGTTAACCAAATTTGGACACTTTTTGAGGTCCTAAATAATCTTCAATTAAACCCAAATTATGAAGTAGGAGATGAGTATTATTTTCAATAACTGTGCAAACTAGCTGGTCTCTAGTCTGTTCTACTCATTTGATGTCTCTCATTACGAGCATGTACCCAAAAATAATCCTACAATGTAAATGCAGCCATTAGCCAACTACAATTCAGTCTTAATAATGTTGCGAGACACCCAGATGCTCAAACGAGATGAGTTAGTTTTCAGTTATTGCAGGACAACACCCCACTAATTGTTACCTAAGAACTGTACACGCCAGCTATCCATCAATCACCATGCTATTAGCATAAAGTGGGCGTCAACAAACGTGCAATCCACTGAGGATATATAAAGATCACAGGAGACATCTACCCTAGTCTTAACGGAAAAACCACTGCCAATAAGACTAAAACTAAAATCATGGACAATTTTAGTATCATCAGTGAAAATAGTCTGGAATTAGCTGGCACACATAGGAACTCTACAATACTGAAGACGGCATGCCTGTGTATTGAAGCAGTGTGGACGCTCGTTGTCGACATGTACATCGCTGCACTCATAGCCTTCACGCCTCAGCTGCGAACTCGGGGCTACGTGCTCTTGCTTTTCTACCTTCTGATGGATGTTTTGTCTAGCCTGATGATGGCACTGCCAGCAGTACTGACAGAAGTAGGTAATATAGTCATCACCCCTGGTACCATGAGCTGTCAAATACTGGCCAACGCAAGATTCTATTTAGGGTGTACATCACTGTGCCTCCTGGCTGCTATATCTTTTGAAAAGTATTGGAAGATCAGTCGCAATACACATGGTGACATCTTCAGTCACAAGATGACAATAGTGGTAACAACGGCTTCCTTAGTACTGCCATTAATAATTTGCGTACCAGCGGGAAATCTACTTAAATCACGACTGGATGTCCTAGGCGTGTGCTCATTGAATAGTTCACCACAGGCTTCATATTTCTTTGTGACGGCTTCGATCTCATTTTTCATTCTGACACTGACAATAATCGCGAGTCACTTCAGAATCTTCCACCTAACACTGTCCCACTATCACAATCTGCTACGGCTGCGAGCAAATCGAACTACCAGGCTTAGATCACTGTCTGAACAGCTGTCTCGTGAAACTTCCCTCGATAACAAGAATTCACATCCAAGTCAACTAAAACATAACCAAAGGACAAACTCCTCTACCACAGGTGACTGCGACACCCATCAGAAACGAAACTCTCATGCAACGAAATTCTTTGGCAGTGACAACTTCCAGCAATGGTTAATTCACAGAGCTAGATGCCCAATAACCGGTATCTTTCACAGAAGGCGCACTAGGTTGGGAAAGATCTGTCGCAGCCTTTGCGTCTGCTTCTCCATTCCGCTAATGTTTATTTTCACTATGTTCCCGGCGGTAATATGGTACTGTGGTTACCAAGACAACAGCGACTTCGAACTTGCATCGATGATACTGTTGATGACGCAGATGGCTCTGAACCCAGTATTGCATGTGGTGAACAACAATAAATTGCAGACGTGTCTAATCCAGAAGATACTGTGCAGGTCTGTCCAGACATCGTAATGGCCAACTCGAAAATCACTAGGTGACCCAAGTGAGACAACATATCTAGGTAATATGTAAATGCATGTATTCGGAGTCACATTGAGCACCTAGCCAACAGAAGCCCTCATGCTGTCAGATGTCAAAAAGAGCGACCCTTATTCATTAACAAACACGCAAATATTCAGAGGCCTAATCTGTCGGCAGCGGTAAATGCGAGTAGAAGTAACAACAGAAAATTATGTTGGCAACGACATGGCCCAATGTAGATCAGCTGCCAGTCGAACAGATAATGAGCAAAGGAACTGCAAAACAGACTTGAAAAAGAAATTGTGCACGCACTTTCAGCACTGAGAGCTAGCGCCATCATTGTGGTCATAGTGAAGACACTTGGCTCACGCTTAAATTGAACGAACGGTTGGGTCACAGCAGGCTGTCACTAGACTGTTGAATTGCCATGACTAGACTGTTGTATTACCATGACTAGACTGTTGAATTGCCATGACTAGACTGTTGTATTACTATGACTAGACTGTTGTATTAATATGACTAGACTGTTGTATTACTATGACTAGACTGTTGTATTACTATGATGCCGTATATAGCTCACTTTCATAATGTTCTAGCCTCCTTAGATGGCCTCAATTTGTTTCTGAGGATGTTAGGCACATCGAAATATGTTAAGACTTAATCATCACGTTATTTTTCTTCACACGGTCATTACGTTGGGACAAATACTTCAGCGAATCTTTTTACAGGAAGACAGAAGCTAATCAGTGCCATCCCAGGAATTTGTTAGATATCTGCCACTTGGTGACTTAACATTAGATTTATCTGCTAGCTGTATAGACTTCCCAAAATCGATTGCTCAAACATTTTTGTTTATCTGTAAAAAAGGTCCATAGTAAGACCTCTTTTACTTTTTGCATGCACTGGAAGAAATAAAACACTATGATGAAAATATTCTTCTAGTTTTCCACATTCTTTTCTACTTTAATTTCATGTTCATATATCCAACTGGGCCCTTTTAGAAATTGTGCAGTCCCAAGTCTTAAATTAATATTTGAGGGAGTTCAGATGTTTTTAAATTTCAATTTAAAGAGGTCGATTCACAGCTATTTATTTGTAGTTAATATGTATACACATGTGCTGACTGTTAATAAAGATTGCTTATAAACCACATTTCTTTTTATTTCATATCCTATATTCTTCTATTATTCATGTAAAACACGCTCCCACTTCCCCACAAAATTTCGAGAACAGAAAATTTTCAACTTCGGCTATCTTCGGAATCACGTCACGTCCGGAAGCGGACCCGATCACTGCCGAGTCTGTCCATAGGTTTGTATTGGGACTATCTGGCACAAATGGAAGCTTTCTGTTTGTTAGAATGGGTTTATTATGCAACTTTTGCCAATTAATTCTCTGAAATGTGACACATATGCACATGGTCTTGAGCGTTGCCATAAACATTTCACAGTAGTTAGCAATGAGTCCTCAATAAAGTGTTCGAGTACAACCGCACGTCTTTCGCACTGTCTGTCTACGCACGACGTATCACTGTTGTTGTGTGCCAATGGGAATACTTATTTCCACATTTAACACATTTTTATACTTCAACTCGATTAAAAATTTGAAGAACAATGCCGGACTGTTGTGTGATTGGAGGCTGTGACAATGTGTCAGGGTCTGGGGTGTCATTATATAGGTTTTCCACTAACCCCAAACTGCGTCGCAGGTGGTAAGACTTTGTGAGGTCCACGAGAGAATTTAGTGGAGCGTCGCCGTATTCGGTGATATGGAGTAAACATCTTTCTGAAGACTGTTTCGAGGTCGACAGCCTGCAATCGCCGTATGGTTGGAAACCAAGGTAAGATAAATTTTAAATAATATTCAAAACTGTACACGCTGTCGCTTTGCGGAAGCTAGTAGGCCTTGGGCCACAGTAAGCGAACAACATTACTAATGGCGTATAACATCGAAGGACACTGTCGGAAGCCGCTTTTCTTTTGAATTGCGATTTTTGCAACATAATTGTGTGTAGTTGCTTGAATGCTACTTACCTGTCGTATTTTTGCAATTAAATAAACATTATGGGAATTAAATTAATTCGAGTGCGGGTGACTTTCAACGGTTTCGACCCCCTCTCTGTTCAGTAATTACTTAAATGGATATAAAATCAAAAATAAACTTTTGTTATAAAATACAAATTGCAATCCATAACCTACAACAAAACTTATTCCACCTTGCTTTCCACCTACGCAAATCAAGAAACGTAGGACAAAACGGCAAATAGTCTTGCATATCGCAGTTTATCCGTCTACCAGTCCCGATGTTTGAAATTGCTTTTTATTTAACTTGAAGCATTATAAATAAATCGAAAATAAACATATTCGCATTCAAACTCGCGGCATTGTTTTTGTTTTCCATTTACCTAACATGATAAAACGTCTGAAGTTGTGCGGTCATTGTCTTCAGGATCCGCCGCTGTCTCTTCATCCAAAGCTACTGGGACAATTGCAGGCACTGGTTCGAACCTGTAGGGCCCATTTATGTTGTCAAGAACACGCTCACGATGGTCGTTGTGCATATCGTCTGTGACCGACGCTTCATCGTCACAAAAGATATTCTAAAATTTCCTCGTCGCTGGAAGACTCGTCGCTAAAGCTTTCGTAATCCATGTTGGTTTCTGCCTTGTGTGACTGCGGTTTACCAGCCGAGTTCATTCCTACAACACAGCTGTCTTCCGGACTCGACATCATAGACGCTTATGTAACCGCCTAGTCTGTATTCAGAATAGACTCGGCTGAAGTCGGAGAAGGTCATTACTGCTGGGCTTATCTAATTAATGACGCTGTGCGGACAGTAACTACCCCAAGTAACGGGACCCTGCAGTGCTATTCTTTGAGTTGAAAAGCAGTTGTTTTGGTGTGAAACTATGTCTTTAAGAAATACATATACGGTGTATAACCAATGACATAGACAGATCGGCTATCACTTACAAAGGGTCTGCCATTTTGTTGTGTGGAAAAGACTGTTATGGACCTGCAAGCCAGTGGGCCAAAAGGCTCTGTTGGGTCAATTTTAACAAAATAGATACTAAAATGCTTGTACTTTCATACTCTTTCCACTGACATTACTTTCGAATGTTTTGAAATTAAAATGAAAATCCTCTTCACTCCTTAAAGGAGAATGCCACCCAAAAAAAGAACCTATTTTGTATCAATTTAGATCGAGTAGTTCCACTCTTTAACAACAAGTTCAGTTGTTTTACCCGACACCTGATGGGAGACGGAGATGTTGAAATTAACCAATGACGTAATCGCTTCGAACGCAGTCTGTTCAGCTGTTCACAACATGCTTACTGGTTTCAACTTATTGCTTGAATTCATCGTTTTACCCCAATAAATTGGATGTAAAACCCTTACAAATACATCGAGTTCTTAAACAAACATGTTGTTTTATTTCACTGTTACAGATTTATAGGTATTTGAACGTACAGAGTTCGGTAGGCCAATTTTCCATGGTCTATCGCGGGAGTTAGGGTCTGTTTGGTAATAAATTCGAATCATTCTTCCATGAAATACAGACAGAACATAGCTGTATGTTGTAATTTTAGACTTGCAATTTTTTTTTCAGTTCTAAACACACAAAACGGTTGTTATCCCACCCAGTGGCTCGGAACCAGATCAGGCTCGTCGCAGGACTGGACATCACGAGCATAAACCAGCTTAAGTTGGAAACTAAACCTCCAGTCAAGAAAAGACTATACTAGTGAGCCAAAGAAATAATGTGCACGTAATTATTTTGGTGAATTAGCCACAAAACTGAAAACCTACGAAAACCTACATACTTGTAGGGGGCCGCAAAGTCACTGAGGTTCCCATTAAACGGAAAAGTCAAGGCAAAAGTTGCACAGTAACAACGATTTGAATAATGTATTCGTATATTTAGATAAAGATTCCCCAAAAATGTTAACATAGCATGTAAGATCGAGTAAATGTTTCACAACAGCTTTCTGTCAGCAAACACTGAATTAGCACGCGCTCACATGGCCTCGGTGCTCGGTCAATTATCTTTATTGTATCTAAAGCCCGTAACGCATAACATTTGCACTCACGAATACTCCAATGGCACTACAAATTGTATCTACTGAGACAGACTATGTTTCAGTTTTATATAAGCATTGGTTAGGGTGAGAATTTCAACGCAGAATAATAATACTAGAGAGGCGCCATGAACGTGCACAGGCAACGAAAGGTATGGATAGTTCTTTGGTAAGCCGGTATTCGTCAGAGAAATCACTGTTGACGAAATGTCGGCCACAGACACGGAGATGTTTCACGGCCTAATACTTGCTATTAACAGTGTACTATTCATTCTTTACTACCACGAGCCACTTCCTAAGCAATCCGGGTTCTCGAGGAAGTCGAAAAAACGATATATCCGCTTTTCTTGCAGCTCCATAGTTCGAGCAAGCGGGAACGATGCACCGCAACATAGCGGCATTCACTCTGCAGATGAACCACTGACGTCGCTGCATCGTTTTTCACGTTCCTCACATGTTAACGCAACACCTCTCGGCAAGGTAAGGTCGACCATGTGCGAGGCGATGTGGCTATAGACCGATTAAGACGCTTAAAAAGACTAATTAAATCGGGTGGCATTCTCCTTTAACTTACAAGAAGTTTATGCAGCGTACGTCCTTGGCGTCCAAATGGACATTCTAGTACTAATCTGGACGCCTTGGCAAGGACGCCAAGGCAAGGGCGCCCAATGTATCATTTGGACACCCAGTATCAATTGGAACCTTTCAAGTTTGGACACACACATTGTAATGATTACCAGGAAACCTAGGTACATAGCTGAAGGGAGAAGTGAGCTCACAGTGGTGGCTCTTTTCAAAGCAGGAAGAAATATACAGTGTTGCTATGTTCACACTTGATTGACAGCATTGAGTATCCACAACACCTTTCAAGGATTAGCAGGTTTTGTTGTCACTTTCTTCCACAGCTAGCTATGCTCCCAGTGATCTTACCTCCAGAGGTCACTACTATATGTATAGGGATCAACTCCAAATTGGTGTTTCAGAGCTGTAACTTAATGATTTTCATCTTTTTTAAAAACATCAAAAGCAAATATCATTTTTTAATACAATATTGTGCCACAAGAATATGCCCATTTAAATTTTTTGAGTTTGCGCCCGTTTCATGCTTTCAATGTGCGTTTAATGTTTTAATATGGAACAGCAGCGACACCAGTTGCCAAAATATAAATCACACATCACACGTGCATTCTTCTTGTTTCGTAACTGCAGCTCTGAAGCCTCATTTTACAGAATATTAAAGCTCATTAAAATGATATGACAAAATTTATACATCAATTTGAGTTGAAATCACCAAAAAACATAGTGCACTCATCGTATAACCAATATCTCTAATATTTGTTCAGTAAGCTACTTGGCTGTTTTCGTAAATTTAATTGCAAAAGTCTTGGTCTACACAGTTTATTAGTAAAAAAGCTCACAACTGAAGGCCGTTTTGTAAACTTGGATGTAAAAACTTTAGTCTACACATTTTTTGTAAAAAAACTGTGTGGGGGGGTTAGCTGGTGAATGGTCCTGGGGGTGGGGGTTAAGCGTCGGAATCATGGACGCCCTGGAATATTGGGAACCACATTTTGGAACGCTATTTTCGAAATCCTGGATAAAGGCCTGCCTTTAAGTGTCCTACCAATAATACCAACTAGCATATTTTTATTTCATTTTATTTTATTTTATTTGTTCCTATTAGTCAGTATTTTGCATTCAATATACCAAGGTCCTAATCCACCTATGGCCACACTGCTTTGTATACAGTCAGCTTCAATACAGCAATAAGGCGCCAAGTGCTTTCACAGCAATTTATAGATTATCTCTCTCTCTCCCTACCTTCCTTCCTCCCTTCCCGCCCGCCCNAATAAGTCTTCAAAAGAAAATATATATTAAACAGTTTGGAAAACATGAGTGTTTAAGGATTCAACGGGCATTACTAATTAGTTATACAAGTTTCTGACAACAATCATTAGCAGTTTGTTATTTGCGAAAAACGGACGTCAAACAATCTTGGTGCATAAAAAATACACGAGAGAACAATGACCAGAACAGCCCACGCTCAGAGCGGCGAAAATAAGTCTACAAGTTCATGGTCAAAACCAATCAAAGGGCTTGCGATCGCAAATTAGGTGGATTCATTAAGTTGTTTGGACTAACTAAAGCTAATCAGCAAAATGCCTGGTACTAAATAAAAATACACGAGAGGACAATGACCAGAACAGCCCATGCTCAGAGCGGCGAAAATAAGTCTACAAGTTCATGGTCAAAACCAATCAAAGGGCTTGCGATCGCAAATTAGGTGGATTCATTAAGTTGTTTGGACTAACTAAAGCTAATCAGCAAAATGCCTGGTATTAACACTTAGGCTGCCTGGCAAAACTGTAATTGCCCTTCATTCTCCATCATGATAGCAGACTATCCTGTCAATGAATTCCGCTTCAACTCAGCTGTCGTGAAGCGAATTCTGGGTCATGTTGTCTATTACATGCTTTTGGCTTGTACTCCAGGGTTCTAGCTTGAACAATATTGACAATGTGAATGTAGGGTAATCGTTATATCTGTGTAAAACATTACTGACAAAAAAGGTGGAAAACAATTAAGGGGCAAGCTTTGCAGTCTTTTGTCTTTTGGCTTAAACTAAAAGTCAGACATCTGACTACAAATAGCCAAAAGTTGATACGTTTGACTTTGGATTTTAGTCCACTATTGAGCAGGCTACGGATTTCTGTCTTTTGGCTTCAAGTTGTAGACAGATTTTCTGACTTTTAGCCTTAGACTGATTTGATCAAACAAGCTAAACCCTTTGATGACTGAATTTTACCCACACACCAAAAGACAACACTCAGTGACTCTGCACGGTGCTGTGGAAAAAGAAAGACGGTGGTCTGATACCTCATGCCGTGCATCTGACCTGAACAGGCGTTCTCGTTGCTGCATTTCTTTTCTCAGTGTCTTTTCTCATGAGATTTACTCCCCTTGTCATGCACCCCAGTTCTGTTCTTACAAACACGTTTCTTCACTGGTGAACTACAGTTTAACACAGTTGTGTTAATCACTCAGTTTTGATGCGCTACCCAGAAGTCAGAACGCAGCCACTCACTCGTGCCTTCTGTACATGAGAAAAACAAACTGCGGGTTCATGGAAAAACAACTACGTTCACGGGAACAGAATTGTGGCGACTGAGTAAAAAGAGCCGCGATTCGTGCGGAAATAAAAGTATTTATGAGTCAAAACAGAAACGTGGCGCAAGAGAACAAAACACACCCAGACAGACAGGAAGAATGTCGACCCTCACAACCACCGTCAGTGAACAGTGAATAAAGCATAGTATCTGAAAGATTTATACGAATCCAATCAGCCATTTCTCAGGTATGGTGCTCTAAAGTCAGGCATCCTACATAACCTTGCTTTTGTTACACAACCAGACTATAAAATCTTGCCAATTAGGCAGACGAGCGAAATCTTATTTTCTCATTTTTCCAAAATAGACAGGCAGCACCAAATTACCATTTTAGACATTTTGAAATTCCATACCACCATGATTTTTTGGCCATACACAACAAAATTTCCAATGTTCTAAGTTCATTAGAAATGAGCAAATTAAGGTAATTCTGCTCATTTCCTTTGAGAATGGTCAGACTTCACTGTAATAGAGCAGTCCCTGATTACACAGATACACTCAAATCTCGCTGTATTTACCCAAAATGCCGTAAACATCCGTCAGGCACATTTGCTGCCTCGTTTTTTAGTGCTACTGGAGTTTCACAAATTGTTTGTAGTTGTCTGATTCTATGCAAGTTTTTCTCGGTTGCATTACTCTATCCATCCTTCCAATGACAACAAAGTATTACTGCATACTGTGCTATGGGCTGCAAGTCCGACGTAAGAAACTTTGATAAACTGGACAAATACCCGTGGACGGCGTGATCTGAAATTCTTCCCCTTCCCGACATCAATGAGATACACGAAAATGTGCCTGCTTTCCAAAATGAAGTTACCTGCTTTCTAATCTCAGGGACAAAGAGAGTTCTATCGCCGCGTAATCTGGGACGGCCATATTGAAGCACGTAAACATTTACCCGGAAAGCCACTTGTCACTAGTTCCACCTACCTGCTTCCCTGACCAGAGTTGAACTGGCTTCACAATAGATGGCCTCAGTAGTCGCACCGGCCCCTTCTTGTCAGTGAGGGCGCCATACACCAGCTGCTGGTAGTCCCATCGGTCAAACGAGCGTCCACGTATTGTCAGCGACGTGCCAGAGACCATGTGATCTTGGATGAGACCCGCGAGGGGGGTACCGTCCTTGGGTACCAGGTACTGGTAGTCAGTGCTGGCTGTAATAATTAAAGGGTTAACTATCAGTTTATTGGAGGAGGCAGCGTGGCCTAATGGTTTGTTCACTTCCTTTATTCAGGGTCATGGGTTCAAGTCCCACTCAGGTTGCTAAACCCTTGAGTCAGGACTCCAGCTCTTCAGCTCGATATTAACTATCCATTAATAAAGCATAAAAATGGTTCCGGGTGATCAGTCCATTGAGCCCACTTGAGCAGCCTGGTACAAAGTGAATTAGACAGCCTGCAATTATTTATATTAGTAGTTTATTTCATGATCATTTACTGACTATGTTACAAGCTGATGGTCTACGATATTGTAAAAACAGTGCTGAATTAAGTCTGGGGCTCCAGATATTACAATTCCCACCTTTCGCCACGATTTTCAAACTGACCCCGTTCATCACCACAGCTTTTGAGAGGCCTCTGTGGTAACAAGACAGGGCCCCTATTTTATGCGATCGCCAGACCCTTTGCTGTACCTTTCTTAGTTCAACGGATTGTCCCGCCACCAGGGTTAAAGTCCACTTTCAGCTCTCGAAAAAGCATTAAAGTTTGAATGATATTTGAAAGGTATTAGTAACACTTTGACAGCTGCCAGTGTGGCATCAAAAATCATAGTACTAGGGCATTATGAACTAACAGTAATCAAGCAGTTGACATCGTGCACCTTACTACACTGTAGACGCAGACATTGGAAATTAGGATGACCATGCTCGGTTAGCCTACATAATGGACCACTGTGATGGCATCGGAAGATAGTGTTAAGAGATTGCAGCCATTATGACACGTCATGGCACGCCATTTGCAGCCCGAATTAAGCGGAAAAGAATCTGCAGGTGGAATAAACTGTCATGACTGTCATAAACGGCATTTTGACATTTTCTTTTGGCTTGTGCCGTACTTTGTACATCACCAGTGCACCCGTACTCATTCCATATCACGGTGATCAACTTTACTAATTGTATTTATTCATCAAACAAATCATACTGTTCATTTTAAAAGTGAAAGAGTTCCCAGTAAAAATCAGACGTATCCTCAAACAAAAACCCCAGGATTTGTACTTATAAACACAAAACAGCCTTACAACATCAGTCCAAAACCCACCAATGGTGTACGCTTCGGCACGGGCGACCTCGTTCTGCGGGAAGTGTGCGTTCATTTCGTCACCATCGAAGTCAGCGTTGTACGCCTTGCAGTTGGCGTAGTGCAGACGCAGGGTTTTCTCCCCTGGCAGAACGCGCGCTCGGTGTGCCTGGATGCTGGGTCGGTGCAAAGTTGGTTGGCGGTTGAGCAGCAGTACATCACCGTTCTTTAGATGGCGGTACACCTGGAAGAAGCAAGGGGCTGGTTTGATGAAATCTGGACCACAGTGCAAAGATCATATACAGCATCAAGAGCTACATTCAACTAATACCAGAATTTTCCGTTTTCAAAAACAGAGAAATTCGTTTCAGCAAAACATAAAATGCCGTTTCTTTCGAACTACATTATTAGATTTCCTTTTAAGTTCTTCAAAGTGATAATTTTAACGTAAAAATGATCATTGGAAAATTGCCATCTCTTGACGTTGAATTGTGCAGCGGTCCGTTTTACCGATAACTTTCAGCTCACCATGGTTTGCCTGCACTTGTTTGACTTCGCCTGTTCCACCACGTCACTGTGAGTGAATAGGTGGAATGCACTTTTGATAAAATTCCAAGTTTAAGAACATGGACACTAATATACAAAGCCGAGACAAATCCATGCGTGCACTTTTAAGTTAATTGACATAAAACACCTGCTCAAGTTTGTTTCGCAATGCTTACTAACTCAAACTTTCACCAGACTGTAATTATGATTTTCAATTGACACGAAAAAGAACTTGGCGAGAGCTGTCACCTTCTTGGGTCCTAGAATTCCTCGGTACGATCCCCGCACACTAGGGGTCAGCAGTTGCTTGGCCATGGCCTCTCTCTGAACTCTGTCCGTGGCGCTGAGCACGGACTTACTCCCATCTTCATTCACAATAAAGGCAGCACTGAAACAGATTAATGGACAGTTTATATTATGCAGTTCTGGCCCCTTGTTCACCTTAGGGGGAGGGGACCTGTCCCTTCTGATAGGGATATTATTCTCCAGTGGGAGCATCTTCTATCTCCTTCAACATCAAATATCTCTGTCGAGACCAATTCCCCCATTCTATTATGCAAGCAGACCATGGACTAACCCAAGAAGGAGTGTCAGGTAGTGAACCAAGGACTCCAGAGAACGAATATCTTCCTATTGCTACCTAACCTTCGCTGCACTTGCAATGAACTAATCCATATCCATGTCCTGTTCCACATCCAGGCAGAAAGTTATGAGGTGACACTATGTAGGGTCAAAGTTTGCAGTTATACACCTGTCAAGTCTCTACATGAATTGAAACTGATTCAAACTTTGAGGAGCTTTCTTGATCATTGGAGAACGTTTGGGCCAGGCGAGGGGAATATTTGGGCCAGGCGAGGAGAATATTTGGGCCTGGCAAGGAGAATATTTGGACCTGGCAATAGGAATATTTGAGCCAGGCGAGGGTAATTTTGATTTTTAAATGCATTTCAGAGAAGAATGAGGCTGATATTCAGCCACAAAATCAAGGCATCAAGGGCTCTGTAGTGTGACGAACTGACACTTATGATTGTTGACCATTCTTCATTTTTAATACAAACATGGCAAACGGATAGCATTCACAATTTCACTGCAGCAATGGATACGCAGCCTATTGTGATATTTTATCATCAATACATTTTGTGATCAAACTAATGACACACTATCAATTTTATTCAACATAAATCAACACAGGGATTCAGAATTTAATATAAAAACTCAAAAAGACATCCTTTGCAATAAAATGGCTGATTACCCAGGATGCACCAGCGGCCCATTGATGACAGCCTGCCGCAGTTCCTGCACATTCCACGGTGTCACTGGCTGGGGGTACGTGAGCTTCTTGGCGAACACGTCGGGCACACCAATCTCGTTGGTGCCGATATAAGGGTCGGGCGAGATGACAGAGCGCGCCGCATAATCCACGCGCTTACCCATCATGTGTTTTCGGAACAGTCCTTCCTTCTTCTCAAGCAGCTGAGGAAATCAATAAAAACGATGCTGGTGTGAATGCATCAATACAAATGATACTGGTGCGAACGCATCAATACAAATGATGCTGGTGTGAACGCATCAATACAAATGATGTTTGTGTGAACGCATCAATACAAATGATGTTTGTGTGAACGCATCACTAGAAATGATGCTGGTGTGAACGTATCAATACAAATGATGCTGGTGTGAACGCATCACTACAAATGGTACTGGTGTGAACGCATCAATACAAATGATGATGGTGCGAACGCATCAATATAAATGATGCTGGTGTGAACGCATCAATACAAATGATGCTGGTGTGAACACATCACTACAAATGATGCTGGTGTGAACGCATCAATACAAATGATGCTGGTGTGAACACATCACTACAAATGATGCTGGTGTGAACGCATCAATACAAATGATGCTGGTGTGAACACATCACTACAAATGAGGCTGGTGTGAACGTATCAATACAAATGATGATGGTGTGAACGTATCAATACAAACGATTGCTGGTGTGAACGTATCAATACAAATGACGCTGGTGTGAACGCATCAATACAAATGATGATGGTGTAAACGTTGAAATTTCTTTAATTTCATGAAATAATTGCAAAAAATGTTACCAAGTACATTACGTCTGCCAGTAGTTCACATTCAACAAATCTGCTTAAAAGGTCAAGTGCTCTAATAGCAATGAATCACTCCATTCCAAACATCACCCATGCAAGCACAATGAACCACTTAAAAATATAGCCTAATTGTTGACTACTCAAAACTGAACATACTCTAGAGTGTCACGATTGTTAATACAATGGTGATGATGAGGGCACCCCATGCCTCAATTCTGGGTACGAATTTTGGCCCCATTTCCCAATGAAAAATCAGTTGAACCACAAAATTTGAAATTCCCCAAACCAGGCCCAAAAATTCCCCTTCAATGATTAAAAAAATTTCCCACAAGTCAAGGAGCATAATTTATTGTCAATGAGTGGCGACCGGAAAGGTGGAACTGATGGTTTTCGGGGGTACCTTCACAGAAGGTACACGCACATTTGCTCTCAGGTGAGCGAGAGCCCTGCTGATGATGACAGAGACCATGAAACTGGTATTTTTCATTAACTATCGATACACGTCTGGTGTACAGCCCCGTTGACAGAAAGCTACCAACTCCGGTAATTCTTGTCACAACTCGGAATAGACGAGTCCTACCTGTTTGATGCCCGGGGTTTTGTCCTTTGACAACTTGTCGAGCCCGCTGTCAATCACACAGTTCACGTTAGTCTGAAGATGTATGACGGCGTTGTGAAATTTGTCTTCCATCGTCTTGCCAGGAATCTCATCCACGGCAGATTTCTGTAACAGGATGATGCAGAATAAGGTCACAAGAAGGGTGTAGTCAAGTGCAAATATCTAGCTGATTAAGTAAAGGACAATTCGATAGAAAGCCGCAAAAAGTATATTTGGAAAATTGCATTTTATTATGTTTCAAGAACTCCAAACATAAGCCCAGGGGCCTGGAAACGGAAAATGTATCATAAAACATGACATACCATATTCGCCGTAATAACCGCCCAGGGCGCTTAGAAAAATTTTGGTTTCAGGGGGGCGCGTATTATAACCCAAGGCCGTTGAAACCCGGTCTCCGAAACGGGTGAAATCGGAAGCTAAGATTCATCATATTTACGCTCTGCGACGTATCTGTAATCTATGAAAGACTTAATACAATACCGTAGTGCATTGCTATCAAACTTTGCTGCTAAATTACGATCATTTTACCCAAAATTGCGTTGAAATCCCAGGGCGAAAACTCGCCGACTGCCTGCCTCGCAATCATCAATATGGCGACTTGAATGCTTGAATAAAAATACAGTTTCGACTCAAGCAAATTACCTGAAATCCTCCTTAAGTTTTCCAAGTAGCGTCCTTAAGATTTTTAAGTTCCCGTGGAGTCGGGATCACGGCACATTTAAGTACAAATCTGTGTTACATCGTGCCATCTACAGGTATGATCGGCAACATGAGAAAAATGTCTGGATGAACACACATGTTGTTGTCACGTGACGTTTGTTTTGAAGTTGTCTGCGTTTGTGAGTAAGCGAGCGCGTGCGTGTCACCAGAGTTCATTTGCCAGAGCAGATACCGTCTTTTGGCCAGAGCCACGCAATCTAACGAGCTAGATGTGCATTGTATCTAAAGAAATTTGCACAAGCAGTAGGCCTAAACCAGAGCGTGTTTCATTTAGCACTTGCCGGTCTCGTGTGCTAAAAACGTTCGACATTTGTCTCGGTAAGGCCACATTAGTCGCCATGTGGCTGGATGCGTACGATTAGTTGCCGTGTGGCTGGATGCGTACGTGACTATCTGACAGTTATTTTTCGGTGTAAGGGTGTGTAAGCATTCACTGTCAGTGGTCATTTTATCGGATATTTGGCTTAAAAACACCAATTGTGGTTAATCAAACAATTCATCTAAAAAATAACGCAAACATTTTTTATAGTATTAGAAACTGTCGGAAATTAGTGCCAATATTCATTTCTTGCCGATGCTATGCTACCCGTTTTATGAATGGATATTTCCCAACTAATGTCTTTGACGACAGGTTCATGTATGTAGCGCGCGCTTCCTGGCGACGCGCTTTTTACACTGGCCAAGCATTATATTAGTCTTCAATTCGCGGTTTTCACGTGTAGGCCTACAAAGAAATTTGGATTCCTGTTGAAAGCGGAAAATATCTACAAAGCAATCCCGTAGACAAGTACACTACTTCTGTTTTGAAAGGCCAGACCATTTGTCTCGCAAGATCAGCAAAACTTTTGTGTTTGTTTCGAGGCATGGCGGAAGTTTGAAGTGTATAGTCAAGGCTAAATATCGACATAGCGGCAAGGCTCGTGGTCTACAAATTCTGCGCACAATGATTTTTTTCAGGACTGTCGGATGTTATTGATAAATTGGTGGCGTTACTGTAGAAGGCATTTTTCGCANGCGACCAATTAGCCGACCCAAGTGCCGACCACAGAGGCGACTAAGCAGACGGCTCCTAGCCGACCGTTGTTGGTCGGCTGCTGGTCGGCTAGACGACCGGTCGACGGCCGGTCGTCGACCAATTTCCGACCGGTCGGCCAAAAATTCGTGATGTGTGCTGTACATATACAGAGAGAGAATGAAATTGTTCCTGGAAGTGTTAGTTCGCCTGTTGTGTTTGCAAGGTTATTATCAAAGGCTGGCCTTTAACAGCTTTCTCATTTTCATGTGTCTATCTAGCTTGAGATAATTGCAAAGAACACCAGACTTAGGTTGGTCCTCCGTGAGTGAGACTGGAACAGACGCATGCACGCATAGTTGTGCATACCTCAACTTCAACTTGGAGGTTTTCCCTTTCGCAAAAATAAAAACAATCGTGATATTTCCTTTGGTAAGGATATCATTGTTTTAATGTATTTTGCAGCCTTCATACCAATAGAGAATAATCCCGAAGATGATATCATGTGATACGGATCGAGGGAGAGCAGTATTGCACGAGGCCTGAAGCCAAGGGTACCAGTGCTTCGCATGATCCGACACGCCTGAGGGATCGGTCCATTTTTGTTTTATTACATGACCACTGATGGTTTTTGCCTCTTGTTTTCTTTCTTTTCCTAAAACTTTTTCATTTTTTATTAGATTAGTTTGTTCTCACCTGCTTTGATGTACTGACATCGTCTGCTCGCTTCATGGTCAGGGTTTATGGTTTCTACAACATCCAATTGGTCAGATCGCGAATACCAACATGACGTCCACGCGCCAAGGATAAAAAGTGAAATTGCACACTAAGTTCGTCTACGTTACGCTATATCGGAAGTTTTTGCACCTTGTTTCAGCCAATCAGAGACAGAGGTATCAGTGGTCATGTAATAACTGTCACTAACGTTTCACTCATTAGGTTCATCGTCAACTACGATTTTCATTAAACCAGCCGAAAACAAGACAACAAACTGTAAAAAATTTCAATTGTGGCCTCGAATACATGTTTTCTGAATACAATCCGATGTGCCCGTTTGCAGAGCACATTGGAAACGCCATTTTCACAAATACACAAAAGAATTTCATTTTACCCCAGCCCTAGACTCAAATGATAAAAAATGTAGACTTCAAGGTGAAATCACCTAAAGCAAGAAGGAGAGTCGGTTATTTCATGTTCTATTTGTGTGTCAAAGTTGATTGTCATGTTCACAAGTACATAAGTGTCCAGGAGTTCAAATTGTCAAAGAATCATGATGCTCTAAAATGTCACCAGTTTTCAAGCAGAGGAAATTTCATCAACCTATTTCTGACAAACAAGAATCGAATCAAAAATTAATCAATCTCCTAAAAGAGAATCAAATTCCTAAAAATGTGTATTGTTTCATCCCTACTAAAGCATCACGTGACTCACCTGTTTCACTTCCTCAGTGTTCGCCTTGTCTCCGATCGTCTTCTCCTGAATCTTTGCCAAGATCTGTTTGATAACGAGGCAGTCGCTAATGACACGTGACAGATTGGCCGTCTGCGGGTTCTCAAACTTTTTGTCTTTCATCATGGCAACCTGTTGAGTGGTGAGATCGGGATATGTGACAATAGAGTTATTTCCTATTCATAGCCAGACGTGCTCAGCTTGCGGCAATGCAAATTTAGGTGCAACAGTCAGTTATCAATGTAAAGACATTTTAGTGGTAAGTACAAGATTAGGTTGGTCAGGCAATAATTATTTACTGTTTAGTTTCTGAATTTATTCTAAATATTCTCAGCATACACAATGCTTTCTCACCTCCTAGCAATAGATATATGTCATTTTAACAAATCAGATTGAGGTGAGTAACCATTTGTGACCAGAGCTCAAAATGTAAAAATAAACTGGCATGAGTTGGTTTCCAGGTGGAAAGGGAGATTTTATCGAAGTTTGGCTAAATCCGACTTAACTCAAGGGCCGTGACCAACTAGGACAAACATCTGGCTCTTTGTCTGATATAAGCAAACATCCAACCAAAACGCCCCCCAGGGGCTTTTAGGAGGCAAATTCACTTGTGGTCGGTTTCATGAAAAGTGACACAAGACTTATTAAGTAACAAATGCCATCTCACACTACACACTACAATTTCTGAAAAAAGATTAAATCTCACAACAGCACTATCTGAAAATACACCCAGACTTCCCAGTTGCTCAGACAATTTTCCTCGACCACTTCTAAACAGTGATGTGTTAACAATTAGGAGGCAAAAAATTATTTGGTAACTGTGAAATGGGAGTGCAACTCACTGTTCATGAAACAAGCTCCTAGTGGCTGTTTGAGAAACTACCGCTACCCTTCTAATGAATATATTGACACTAATTGCTGAACCCAAACATACCGGCCTGAACCTAGATGGCGGCACAGGTACCACATGAAGGAAGAAGATATCCGTTGGGCAGCCCGTGCCGACAGCCACTTTGGGCGAGCGAAGCGCACCGAACAAATGTTGTAGTACGTCACCGTTCTCAGCCCACAACTTTCGCAGATGGGTTTGAGCATCCAGAGGGGTGACGTACATCTGATCCAACAGCTTATGTAAGTGCTTCTGTTTCTCTGGAGTCAGAGCCGTATCTGCCGAATTCATCTCTAGAATCTCGGCGTCTGCTACAAACTCTTCGCTATTTTCAATAGGCTCACTGGAAAAGGAATTAAAATTACGGTAAAAATTCTTCAGTTTGGAGCAAAAATAATTGCTAAAACTGACATATGTCCATTTTTCAGAAGCCTACCACATTATTGGAATTGCTCAACATTTTAGCAATGTTGTTTGGGAATAGCTACAAACCAAGCTAAAAGCAAAGGAAATTTTTCCAAAAAGTCATTTTTGTTAAGAAATTGGAAAAAAATTTCCCCGTTCGTCATGTTGTGTCCCAAACTGTAGTTTTTACCATAACCATGATAATGCCTGTTTCAGAAACATAGCGCTAAGTGATATTAAAAGAACCCGAGGATGATTGAAACGTATCGATACACAAAAATTGATTTTCTCCCGGTAAAGTGGGAGGAAACCAGAACTAATGGAATTTATTCATTCCAATATATGTCGAAATATGCCAGCACCCCAACAAAATCCAGAATTTGTGTCTCTAGTCAAAAAAACAAGTAAGTCATGAAGTGATACACTGAAATTGTACACATCAATTTCCACAAAATTCACTGAACGATCAAAGTGTAATTGGACTTTATTCATTGGTATCCTGATCAGAGAGACTGCAGCGCAGACATGCATCATATCTGTGGTTTACACGACATGTGTGACACGGTGCAAACAGACATGGTGCAGCTGCATAAAAATAAATGGAATTTAGTATTCCTCAGCTGTGTCCACATGCACTTTCTTTCCGCTGGGTAAGATTGCGAAGTGACAAAGCGATCAAAAAACAAACAAACCAGAGTAAAAAACATAATCAGATATCGGGAATCAGACAAAAAAGAGAAAAATTTTCCAAGTGACGTATTGTTTCACAAATGAATGGGGTTGTGTGATAGAAGTATATTCTGTCTTGTAAAATTTAACTTTAGAAAAAAATCTTTTTTGCATGAGTAAGTCAAAATAATGATAAAAAAGAGATACAAAAAGAGGGAACTGGAAATCAATTGCGAGGAAATCAAAACCAAAAAAGAGGAAATCCTCTTTAAAGAGGAAAATCCCAAGCCCTGAGAATGCACCCAACAATTATACCATTAGGTCACAATCGTCAATAGATTGGTGGAAAGAACCTTCTTACCGTTTCACAGACTTCCGGCGCTCCTGGTTGTCCATGACGATTTGTGCCGCCGTCTTCCGACTGATGGTCTTGGAGAAGTAGATCTTGGAGTTGTGCTCATGCCTCAGTGGTCGTAACGGCTTCTTACAATGCGGGCACTTGCCCCCGCGCGGACCCATATGTGTCTTGATGAAGTCCTTGATGATTCTCTGGCGACAGTCCATCACGTGTTTAGCTGGTGACGGCATCGAATTAGACGAATCTAGAGAAGTAAATACACAAATGTGGATAAATACAGTCGTGGCATGAAAGAGGCAGCTGCATTTTTTTACCTCTCACCCAAAGATCATTCTGCATACCACGGTAAAGTACAACGCTCAATTGGGAAACTCACAACGGAGCTACTATCGCTTACCAGCTCATAAAATTTTGAAGGTGGACACTTTACCTAGAAGAAAGTGCCAATTTCTAGGCAAAAAAGCTCCCTTCAATACCACCATAGGACAATGAAGAGAAAGCCATATGCAAATTAACAAATAAAACATTTTCAACTGTGGACAGCGAAGACATCGACTACTGACAACACATATTACAAGATTTAGTTAGGAAGTGGTTTTGTGGACATCCAGCAATAACTGACACCACCGTTGATGCATCCTGTACATATTCGGTGATGCTGGACTACACAGGCATGTGTTGCAACATGACACGAGGACAGTACCACAGAGCAGGTTTTTTCTCTTTGACAACACAGAAACAATAGGGGTGTGGTCGCTGGCCACGAACTACCAAGATAACTCCCATAAACCCTACTCATACAGAATGTCACTAATCTGTCGTTAATCGTACATATGCAGAGAACATTTAACAACAACCTCGGTATGGGTGAATTGACCCACACTGACTCAAGTCTATGAGCCGATTTGGTGGATCTGAGGGCAACGATGTTAGTTTTTTGTCCTTTTTGCTTCCATTTCTCATGCGCCTGTTTGCCAGAGTTAAGCAATCGCAGTGCATCAACAGAATTATTTTTCCGCCAATGATGTGGGCCGCGCTCCTAAAATTATACATGCGTATCTGTGAAAGCACACTGCCAAATGGAAATGGACCTTTTTCAGGACGAGAAGCAAGGCGAATTTTTGTTCACCGTCTGTTGACGACGCCAACCAAGCACTGCACCTCCTACAGATTTTCCAAGTGTCCAGCCAATAGGCCTCATGCAAGATTATGTAACAAGATGGCCACTTCGTCACACCCCCTGCTCAATAACAAAAGTTACAACGGAGCTATATATTCAAATCTGGAAATCATTCATGAAAATCATGTTTTGATAACTCCAGTTCATACACGTTTTCATCCTCTACCTTATATAAAACATCTAGCTTTCAGTTACATTCCAGCTTTCCACGCATTACCTTTCAATGCCTTGGTCATGTAGTCATTCATGCGTTCCTCAAAGACAACAGCCATTGCAGCGCCCCCTCCCGTCTCTTCCAGCACACTGCCGTAGACATCTCGAAGACATTCAGCATCTGCCACACGTCCATGATGCAAAAGACGAAGCTGGCCAGTGAGCAGATGACAGACACTTTTGGATGCATAAAGGTGGTGACAGTGAAAACAAGAACCCCTTAGGATCTGCGTGGGAAGTCAAAAAAATGGAGTCATAAAATCTGTATTTCGTGATCTAAACACAGCATACAAGAATGTGTTTGCTATATCACTTTCGCAATATTCCGTAGTCCTGCTGATTGAGTCTCTGACATTCCAGTACTAATTATCAGTTTCTATGCCGTACCTCATTTTTGTGTACCCCAACTGGTTGTGTTTTATGCCCACTCTCAAGGCTTGCTATTTCTAAAATGTATCTTGAAAAGAAGTGGACACTCCTACTGAAACATGTCGCAATTGAAACAATTTGTCTTAAATCAAACAGTAAAATATTGAGAAAATGTGTTTAATTAGCAAAATCATGTTGTCTATTTAACAGAACTTGGGCACCTGAAACAAGGTCTTGAAAAAGACAGGGTTGTAGACATTGACAGGAAGTTGAATGTGGCCCATGTGACCAGGGCAGTGGAGCAGGTTCTGTCCACATGTTGAGCAGGCCTCATCTCGTTCACTTGGTCCTGAAATGCCAGAAAAAAATCTGTGTGAACATAGCATTTGGAATTATTTAACATATAATTATAACAATAACAAGAATTTATTTTAAAAATTACAGCTTGCCGTGTATTACATAAATCATGAAAGCGGGTCTTGCTCAACTTGCCAGACATTTTATAGTCCACGACCTTTGACTAGTACTGATTTCTTGTACAGGAGTGGACAAACATTAAAAGAGGCAATGAACTCACACCTGTCGAAAACCATTCAACTTTTAACTGTACTAAAATTGGTCTCATTCATCTTGTTCAATCCTTAGTCAGATTAGAAAGAACTTTTTGGCTTGAGAAGAACTGACAGTTTACTATGTCAGATCAGGCCCATTTCAAACAAGCAAATTTACAAAGTTGCTCGTCATAGCCAATCAATTTCAGGTGATGGAGCAATAAAGCCGTCAGGGAAATTCCAGGCAATTTATAGCAACCAATTCCAATTCAAACATAGAACAAGCACGTAATGATGTTGCTTTAAAAAGCAAATACATCAGCAAAGGAAGCTCAGCAGCACCATCTATCATCCGAGAAGAAAGGAGCCTGTACCTTTATACAGGGAATTTTTGTGGCCTTTTTTACTAGCAGGGGAATTTTCACTCAGTTTTTACACATTAAGAGGGGAATTTGTGGCATTGCTTTTTACGACAGTGATGTATATACCATAAGCGGCATTTCTGATTGTTTAGAAGGGATTTTTTTATTTGATATTGAGAGCCCTGTACAGCACGGATTATCATAGCTTTACCAAAAAAAAATAATTCACACAATCTCATGATCTAGTTTTGCCAAGTATGGCTAGTAAAATAATGCGTCTTCAACATACCCAGAGCCGGATCATAGAGACCTGAGAAAGTGGGGTGCATGAGGCTATCAAATGACTGCGGGTTGGTTATCTCCTTCACACTTAGTTGCAGTATCTCGTCGTCGCTAAACGTTGAGAACAGCATGCCGGACAGGCGGTAGTGTGGCATATCATTTTCACTGAACATCGTCAGAAACCTGAAAGTAAGAACCGATAATACAACTCTATATCTGAACAGACTTCCAAGCTAACATAAAATTATCACTAATGTTGTACATAATCTAAATAATTTATTTACAATGATTTTTGTATTTATTCCCATGGTCGTGTGTGCACGGACATGTCAAGAAAGCTAGTAAGAGAAGTGTACTGTTTTACTCATTATATTATCAATAAAAATAGACAAAAACATGCATAAATTTCTCTAACATTGTCCGATTTTTATGATTCTTTTTTTAATTTGCACAATTTCATTGAAAACGCGACTTTGATCTGCTTTTACTAGTTTAATCTCAGTTCTTTCCAACTCTCTAAATAGAGAGAAAGATTACAGCTAAATTATAGTAATTTGCACAACTAAATAACTCTTTGCATATGAGATTCAGTTGGCATTTGGTAAGTGACCAACAAAAATATTTTAGACCGTAACAGTCAACTCTCGAATATAGACCTTGATTGTGATTTAGCCGAAAATATCGAAATTAGCTCTCACTCATCAGCTGATTACTGACAGTGACACTGTGACCAGGGTAGAGTTCAGCAAAGCTAGGACCTATATGGTAGGAGCTCGCTAAAATCTAGCCACAATCACGTGTTCTCATTTAAAGGCGAAGGCAACCTTTTTTCATGTCATTTTTAGCAAAAATAAGGTTCGTTGATTATCCCAGACATATTTTTCACTCATTTACTGCTTTTCGTAATTTAATTAATTACTCGTCGTCTTCTCCGGAAGTGACGTTTTGAGAGGCAAGAATTTCGCGCCAATTTCTTTTCATATAGTCTGACTGTGAGAGCAGTCATTGTTCTACCTCGGTTGTGATAAGTTCGGTCGTCGTTTGCTTTTGCTCACAAGTCAGTCAACATGCCACGCTTATGCTGCGTACTGGGGTGTACTCATTATCGTCTCACGTACAGAGGAAGAACTGTCCCACTTGCCCGAGTGTCCCGCGACATACTCCCACTGAAGGGTGATCTGAGCACCCAAACTGCTTACATACCGCCATGTGACTCCCTCGCCACACACCTGGCACCTTCCAAATAGCTCCAATACAAGTCCACAATAAACTTATCAATCTTAGGCTCACCAATCTGTTCATTAGATGACGAACTGTCCTCTTCACTGGGTGTCGAAATGGGCCTGTATTCACTCTCACTACTCAACATCGCTGTAGGGCTGCTTACAGGCTCTGGGCTAGAGACAACAGCACAGGGCGAATCACATCTAGTTCCCGGAATTGCATGCAATGGGGTACATTCAGAGGCATGGATGACAGTAGATGAAGTGCCTCCAGTCACTGCATATAGTGGCCACAGCTCGCGAGGCTTCTCGCTTCAAAAACGCACTTCTTGGGGTTGGCGACGGGGCACTGCCGGGAATCAACAGTGACGGTATGGTACCCTTCTTCAGGCGTTGTTTCGCAGGGACCTTCATAAATTCAGCGTACATATCTGTCATAATCTGACGGCAGAAAATGCTTGCCACACACTCGGTAACCCTCCACTGCTTTGAAAGTTGCGTGGACGGGTAGCGCTGCATTCTTCACATGAACGAGCTAGCCAAGTACGGCAAAGTATGTCAACCCTCGGAAAGCGACGCAAGGTACCCAAAGCGAGTGTGAGACGATGAGTACATCCCGGCACGCAGCAACAGCATGGCATGTTGACTGACTAGTAAACAAAAGCAAACGACGACCGAACTTATCACAACCGAAAAGTAGAACAATGACTGACTCGACAGCTCTCACAGTCAGACTATAATGAAAAGAAATTCTTGCCTCCCAAAACGTCACTTTAAGAGTAGAGGACGAGAAATTAATCAAATTATGAAAAGCTGTAACTAAGTGAAAAATGTGTCTGGGATAATCAACGAACCTTATTTTTGCTAATAGTGACACGAAAAAGGTTGCTTTCGCCTTTAAAATACACAATATTTCATGTAATCTCGCGAAGTCTTGCTTTTTAGCGATGTCCTACTCCTAGTCCTAGTCCTAGTAATGAACTCCACCCAGGTGGTGACTATTTCATTTTGCCACTGTTATGTTTCCGCTAGGACGTAGCCTCGGACACCGAGATAGTTAAGTAATACTCTTTCCCAAACTAATGCACTATAGCGACTCGATTCAATTACATGTTGATATTCATTAGAGAACCTAACCTTGTTTATTCTCACTCAAACAGCCCACTCTTCCACATGTTTCAATTTACTTCCTTTGCGCACGTGCAAACAACTTCCTCTGCCCTTGACCTTTCCTGGGAAGCGGTGTCTGGAGAAGTTTTGTAAAAGTCAAAACCTTGTTTATTTCAGCCTTTTTTCGCCATGATTTCTAAAATTCTCCGAGCCATTATAATGGGACCGCCTGGCTCCGGCAAAGGAACAATTGCTACTCGAATTGTTAAAGATTTTGACATGAAACACTTGTCCAGCGGCGACTTACTTCGAGCACAAATATTGGCAAACACAGGTGCGACAGCCGTCTGCAGTGACAGTGTTCAGACCTAGCTAGCTGCATGTGTATGTACACTATGAATGAACATCAAAACACAACCAGCAGTCGATATTGCAGTTTAAGCGAGGCCCATTTTTCCAGTTCCCCACAATTATGTTTCTGGTCCTCTCACTATGATTTTTGTTTGGTAAAATCATTGAATTGACATAATTTCGACTTTCAGTCATTGAGTCATATAAAAATCATTTGAGTTGAAGGGACTATACGCTGACCCCTATCAAAATTCTATACAGTATATCGGCTATAAGACTGTCTTGTGTCACAAAAATTAATTTTTGATTTAGACCACTAACGGTTATGAAATTGGTTACAATTTGTTCTTCAGTCAAAGTAGGTCTTAGTTTTGGAGAGAACTAACTGTCCATTGTCATTTAAGACGAGGCTCTAAAACTTAACGTGTCACAGTGTGCAAATTTTATTTGGCAAGCAGGGTCAGGTCTTCACAAGATAAAATAATTCATACCATATTCGCCGTTATAAGCACCAAGGGCGGTTAGAAAAATTAGGGCGAATACGATAGTTCTGGTCTGAGTAAGGCACTAGTCAAAATTAAGTTTCTTCATCAGAACGCTGGTTTATTGCTGCTTTAAAGCAAGAGATAAAACAAGTGAACGAGCAGTGCAAAGTTTAATGAAGCTAAACGTTCTGAGCAATGAACTTTTTTGTCATCATCAATAGATAAAATTGCTAAACCTGTGCTTTGTACAATCCGAGTATTTAATGAATTGGTCGCGGTGAAATCACCAATTTCTGACATAAGCAAGTGTCCAAGGGTTTGGTACATTGTTGTACATACCACAGTGTGATAGGTGGTGTGATGGTAGAGCTCTGCATGGTACAAAGTGGTAATTCATTAAGGTGGTGCTTTTTATTGGTGATGTTTATTGTGTATGAAAAATGAGAAAAGGAGGTTCTGCTGGCATTCCATGCTGTGTCCAATAATACGGTACTTGTCTACTTATTTCCCTCAAAATAATTACCATAATTGACGTTTTTCAAAAACTGACTACCTTGCTGCAAGTATTGGGAACATTACCAAATGTTGTTTTATGGCATCACAGTGATGAATTAAACTTTTGAAATCTTCATTTCTGTGGAGAAATTTGTTACTTATTCATCAGCCTTGTTGTGCGCAAAACAGGTGAAGAACTAAAGATGTTGTGTCTCATTAGAAACCAAAATTTGTATCATGTGCCACCTTGTGACTTTCTGGAGAACTGTGTTCAAGTATAATCATGAAAAGCAACAATTTGTAAATAAACTGCGGTTTAAAAAAAACCACAACTGATACACTTAAAAAACAATTGTGAACATATAGAAAACCCTAGTAATTCCAAATGTTACACAATTGTTATTTGATAGTGAAATGACCAAATAATCAAAACTGTCTTGTTTCATTAGGGTAACGGCATATTACCATACTCATTTATGTAAAAATAGTCTCGCAAAACGAGAATTTCACGAGATTATAATGGTAACTGGTTCTCGGATGGTTTCCGGCTCTCCGGAATACCCGGGGTTGCTTGTAAACTAGAACTTCATTTGCATATTCACAATTTAATGAGACATAGCATCTTTAACATATAGTAAGATCTAACCGTGCACGTGTAACTTGAGTGTCCTCCGTGTTCCAGCCGCTGGACGTGAAGCTAAAGGTTTTATTGACGAGGGAAAGCTGGTGCCTGATGAGCTGGTGACTACACTCATACTGGATGAGCTGAAGCCATTTGCAAACACCAGTTGGTTGTTAGACGGTGAGTATCCGTCAAAGCTGAAGTTGTCTGAAATTCATTCATGTGTACTTTTAAAACCACGGGGTAAGTTCATTATTATAATTTGGGCAGAAGACTGGGAGATAGCCAGATGGAGTTTGGTAGTTGAAGTTATGGGACTTGCTTCAGTCCACCGAAGAAACAGTACAACAGAGCCGTCTCATGGAAGATTTTAAAATGAACTTGGGAAGGGCAAAGAATAACTAACAATAAGATAACTAAGAGCTAGCCACTTGCATTTTGGGTAGTAAGTACACTGTTAGTGTACTTAATTGGCGACAGGTTTCACTTGTATTAATTAGTGGTTATTATATTATAAGGTAATGACTAGATTTAATCATTATCTCTCCTTTCACCACAATCACATAGAGTTCCACTATTTAAACTAAACCCACAATCAACTTCTAACAGACATAACATGTCATGTGTACGAAATGTGTGCACAGAATCATTCCCGAATCAGGTGCATGGTACGAGAACTGCATTTTGTAAAAAACGACCTTCAGATTGACTACCGTTTAACCTTGGAAGTAACAGTCTTGCATTAGATGTCAGTTCATACAATTAATGTCCCAATCAGATCTCATGGTGAAAAGAAAAGAAAAACCAAGCCTGTATGATTCTATTTATTTACTAGTATCTTTCCACCATTAGCTTGGGACAATTATTGTATTAAATGTCTGACATCTGATGCAAGACTGCCAAGGCTATCTGAATGTCGCCAGTTAGAGACACTGTCATCTGTTAAAACTGCGTTTTACTCTGTTTTGCTTGCTGAACATAAAAATCGAATTGGCCTTTTACTTTTGTAAAATGGACTTGTAATGTTCCTTGCCATGATAGGATTCCATTTTGAACTGTTACCATCTCAAGTTACGGGCAATGCCCACATTGTCTACATGCATCATTTTCAAATTTGCAATTTTAGGGTCGTCGAACACCAATAAACCGTGAAACATTTTCTGGTTGGTAATGGAAATGGCACCCTATCAAATCAAAGACTAATAATTATGGGCCCGGTTTTATGAGAGTAAAGGACCGAATTCGATTTTCAGTTTTAGCCAGCTAAATGGGGTGATGTACTGCTCATAAGTGTTTATGGAACGTCATTTTCTACAGAGCGTGTTGTATTGTGCAGGATTTCCCAGGACTGCAGCTCAGGCTGCATCTGTGATGGATAGCCAGCCTGTTGACATTGTGTTAAACCTGAATGTGCCTTTTGAGGTGATCATCAACCGAATCAAAGGACGCTACACCCACGCCCCTAGTGGCCGTATCTATCACTTGGAATTTAACCCTCCAAAGGTCCCAGTAAGTACATTAAAGTCCTTTCTTTTGAGGAAACGAATAATTTTTTACTCTAAAACACTTGATAAGGACCGTGATCAATAACTTTCTTAAATTTCCTCAATGATTTTAATGCTACCTCACACACCTTAAAGCCTAACTTCAATGGAATTTTGTTATTTTAGATGTATTGGGCTATAAACGAGATAGTCCTAGCAAAGCCTTAGTAAAATAAGAAAACACAAGTTCAATCACGCAAATGTAAGCCTGTCAAAGGATAGGTGAAGCTGCCTTTTCGTGCCATGTTGCGTCACCACGAGATCCCAGCACAAACAACAAAAGGTCGATAACAGTTGTATTGAATAGGGCTCGGAATAGAACACCATTGGGTGCGGGTGTTATACACAGCTGTTTGAATGAAAAGGCGATTCTCGCGGTGACATAGACAAAAGCAAGCCAATACGCGTAACTGTTCGTTGCATTTGGCAATTTATGGCATTAGTTGGCTCAGAGCGATGCTCTTAACATACTGTAGGAACCAAATTTACTGGTGTTACAGTTGAAGATAGGCTTTAGTGATTGCCACTAAGGATGAATATTTAGCATCTGTCATAAGTCAGAATTCTATTCATTACTGGCAGCCTCTGGTAAAATGTCTTAATGTACTTGTCTCAGTGTTTAGAGCAAACGGTATCTTTAAATTCATTAAGCAGCTAGCCTTTGAGATCAGCCGACCACGGTATACATGTTGCCTGAGGCAAATATACTTATCACCAGTTACCTGTGTATGATGCTGAAAAGTGACCGACTTTGAGTGAAAGTCATCATTAGTTACATATAGCAAGGCCTTACTGACTCGGAATTAGGTTGGTTGAGTTAATGAAGACTGAAATAATTAATCGCAAAAAATCTTCATCGCCTACTTGTAATGTTCAACATGATCCCAAGTCATGGGTCTGTTTCATGAGAAATGGTATATCAGACTTAAGACAGAAATCAGAATCATGCCCTTCATACGATTTCTGAAAAATGATTATAAATTCCACTTCAGCAAAAGCACTACGTCTTTGACAAATGTACCCATAATTGTTAGTTTCTTTGTTAATTTGTACAAATTATTTCTAGGCTGCAGTGTGCTAATGATTTCCTGACCAAACTTTTATTGAGCAAAATTGTGCAGTGGGAGTGTGAGACTAAATTTCTGTCTTGAGTCGTAAGTCGGTTTTCGTGAAACGAATCCATCGAATATGAAGAAGGTGTAAAAAAATGGTGAGAATTTCATAATATAAAACTTGTTTTGCCGGTCATAGCATAAATGTTATGACGGAGGTTGACCAAAAAAATAATTGATGTAAAATGAAAGTTGGGCAAAATATAGCATATATTATTGGTTCTGGTTTACGCCAGACTCATTTTGAAACCTGCTGCGTCCTTGTTTAAAAAAATCCTGCCTGCATCATTTTACCAAAGTTCTTTGTCTTTGTCTTAAAGCTAGTTTTTTTAACTAATTTACTTGGCAACTTGGGGACAATTATCTCTTTCTTGCCATTAATTGTACATATTGTAGGTTTCAAATGGTAATGTGTTCGGTTTTGAGTTACGGCAACTCCTACCTCCCCCCACCTGGTTCCTCTCCCTTCACTGGCCAGACCCAATTATGATTTTTTAGAAAACTTGTGAAAAACATCTGGAAAAGGAAAGTTCAACATGAGCTGTACCCCAGATATAATGCTTTCTAGCGCTTTGCGTGCTTAACTACGATTAGTGTGCAGGGATCATTTTAGAAAAAACGGGGACATGGGTGAATTGACCCACAAGCTGTCAAGTCTATGGACCTATTTGGAGGACCTATGGGCCATGTTAATTGTTTGTCCATTTTCGCATACGATTTTAATGGGCCCGTTGCCCAGAGCCAAGCAACCCCAGTGTGTCATTGAAATTAATTTTGTGCAAATGATGCAATGCGCTCCAAAACTTATCCCCTGTTTGTACATATTGTTTTTTGTAATAAACATTAAAAGTGGACCCCTGTTCATTTCCATCAAGCCATTGCTCGCTTCTCAGTCCATGTTTTGTCCACAGGGGAAAGATGACATTACAGGTGAGGACCTGATCCAACGAGACGATGATAAGCCTGAGACCGTGCTAAAGAGGCTTACTACCTACCAGGAGAACACAGAGCCTGTCCTTGATTACTTCAGGTACGATTCCTCTGGTAAACTGAGATCCTGGCCTCACAACTAGTGTGACTGTTGAGTGGGGACGTCTTTGTATTTCAATACCGTGTTGTCTCGTTTGGTTTTGAACTATCAATGCAGCTTCTTTTTGAAAATTTTACTAAAAGGGAATGGTCATGTCACCCAATCAATGCAAGATTGGTGAAAAGTGAAAAATCAAATTCTACAGGCTTTCTTCTTTCAGAACTAATGCTTTTGCTGTCAGAGTTAAAATCTATAGTTTTGTAAGTGTTTTGTGAAATACACAGATGTGCCGATTAGGTCCTACCTAACCTTAAATTGTCTCAACCATGTTCTGAAGTGTAAGATTTGTAAGCATCTGAAAGCACACACAATCTCATTTTAATCCAAGCATCTGATAATTTTCATTTCTAAAATTTGAATGAATTTATATTCCTATAGCTTGTACATCTCAATGCATCTATGAAACCACTCTCTTGTCAAAAACGTTTGATTTAGGGCTCTTAGCATTACAAGTTCGGTCCCATAGTCTTATTTACGAACTCATACTCGATTCAGTCTCAAGACTTAACCAATCACTCCACGGGATTCCAGTAAAAATTTCTGAGTTTACTCGAGGCGTGCGGTGCAATAGTCTGGGTCAGTTTTCCAGTTGAGTTTGTGTAGAGGGACTAAACTCCGTTTCCTGGATTTAACTTGTTCTTAACTCGAATTATAAGCATAATTCCTCGACTTGGCAAGAAGTAACACCTGGGCCCGGTCTCCAATCTCCGTACTCAGACTCATACTCATACTCGAGATTTCATACTCAAAATCGTGCTTACTGGAGTCGTACTCAAAAAAGCGTATCTAATGTCGTATTTTGAGTAGACTCCAAACGTATTCAAATCTGACACTCATACTCGAGTTGCTATGGAACTCTTTATGATGTGAAATGCAAAATCACGCAAAGACGCGCTGATTCATCGTTCCCTAGTGGAATAGACCACCCCAGGAACTAGGCCTACATTATCGTCTGCTGTCGCTACAACTACAAGATTATGTCTATAACGTGGAATTCTGAGTGTTCTGTAACTATTATTCATTTTTTAGTTTCAATAAATATTCTTATGTCATTTCTTTGATACATTTGGCAATTATTAATCTTTACTTCTTGAGTTCCTCACCCAGTCCCGAAAATGTCTGAAGAAATTTGTAACAGCTTATCACATCACATCTCTGTTGCTAATTTAGTCTTGACATAAAACCCATTGCTGTGTTGGCCTACGGTGATGTCAAACTTTGATACTGTATCGGGTATTTTACCGGGATGTATCAAGTGAGTTGACATTTGGCACGTGAGTTAAAAAACAATACTTGTGCAGGCATTCAGAGTTCACCAGTGGCAGTGAACAGGACGAGACGTCTACTTAGAAATCGTCTAACAGAATCTGGAATTCCATTTGGGATTGAGGAGTTATAGATGACTAAGTTATGATGAGAAATGTACCTGACAGGGAAGCGAACGTTTTTTAACTTCCCTTCCCTCCTCGTCTTTTGGAAACCTTACAAAACGTAGGCACACATACCGAAATAAGGGCAGCACAAACATCTCACACGACTTTTCCCACAACTGCTTTCGACGCTTGTTATGACTCGCCGACAAGGGATTTCAATGCGTCTGTTGCCAGGAATTGTAGAGGTAGAATGGCGGGCATAACATACAGTGATACGGCGGGTTAATAAGGTGAAGAATAAGAAGATTTAAGATGAAAACTATTATCTCTGAACTGAAATTGAAGTGCTGAGATACGGTAAGAGGACTTATTTTTTTAGACTTGCTGTGTTTCTGGGTTCCCTTTCAATATTTTGTTCTCTGGCTCGTATTTATTTTCGAGTACGATTTCAAGCACACTGCCATACCAAACTTGAAATTTGAGCATAGACTCGGAATTTTTACTCAAAATCGTACTCGAAATATAGATGAGATACACTTCAGTTCGAGTACACTCGAAAACTGAGTACGTGCTCGAAATTTCGAGTACACATTTTTCGAGTATGACATTGAATACACCAAAGCTGAGTCTGTACTCGAGTTGAGTATGAAGTGTGAGTTTGAGCATGATTCGAGTCTGAGTACGGAGATTGGAGACCGGGCCCTGTTCATTGCTTGAGGTCAGACTCGATAAACTGACTTGTCATGGCGGGCAATTTTATGTGCTGATCATTATCTTAAGCAGTCACTTCTTTTCTCGTCTAAGCACGGAATGAGGAAATTCAGTTTCATCATAGCAGAGAGTGGTCTGAATCCAAAGTTAATTCCTTTGACTGCTTAAAGGTGGCTTTGTAGCCTGTTTAATCATCCTGTTTGTATTCCCTTCAGAATCTAAAACAGCATAATTATGTGTGTATTTTGTACCTATGTGTCGAGACGTGAAGCTAGGTCTATATCTTCAATTCAGCACATGCACCTACATGTGAACTCTGAAACGTCTGTTTTTTTCTTAAACATTTTACATACGAATTTGAACATCATTTCTTTTAACTGGTGTTTGTTGAATTTTGTTTGGTGAAACCTGGAATTAACACAATTTTTTGTCGTTTGATCAATTTCAAAAATAAGTTTAGAATTTGTATAATTTTCCTTGTGTTTTTTCACAATTCCTCTGTCTTGTAGGAAACACGACTTGCTAGAAGAGTTCACTGGGAAGTACTCAAATGAGATTTGGCCAAAAGTTCACAAATTTCTGTCTACCCTAAAAGAGCCCCTCCAGTACACAGACTACGGCACCGCCAAGTGAGAAGGTGCCTATTTGAAGAACCATCGTGTGTTTTAATAAAAGGACTTGTTTGCACACTTGTAACTGGCTAAACATTTTCTTAAATATATAAATATCATTAAATTCAAATCTTTTTAATAGATGAATATCGTTGTTATAACTAATAAGTAAAAATTCTCCTGTTTGGGACAGTCTCAAGATTTGGGTTTCGAACTGAATTTTAATTTTCTTGATTCTGAAGATTGGGACATGTGCTATTTTGGTGTTATATCTCTCACTTCATTATTGGAGTCTGTGTTTTGTATCAACAGAGCTTGAAAATAAGACTTGGCAGTTCGTAAAGTCATCAAAAACAGCCCCACGACAACATTTCCATGTGCTCCAATGGTGTAGATCATAGAAGTGAATGATTGTTTGTCGTTCATCTTAATTCTTTTATTTGGGACGGCCAGTATTGCCCATTTCAATAGTTTGGTACAAACTCCAAAAAACCTGGTGCAAAATCATTTTTTCCTGTCCCAAACTGGAGAATTTTTACCACAGAATGCCAGCAGGGCACACTAGACACAATTTTTATCACAGAATGCCAGCGGGGCACACTAGACACAATTTTTACCACAGAATGCCAGCAGGGCACACTAGACACAATTTTTACCACAGAATGCCAGCGGGGCACACTAGACACAATTTTTACCACAGAATGCCAGCGGGGCACACTAGACACAATTTTTACCACAGAATGCCAGCGGGGCACACTAGACACAATTTTTACCACAGAATGCCAGCAGGGCACACTAGACACAATTTTTACCACAGAATGCCAGCAGGGCACACTAGACACAATTTTTACCACAGAATGCCAGCAGGGCACACTAGACACAATTTTTACCACAGAATGCCAGCAAGGCACACTAGACATAATTTTTACCACAGAATGCCAGCAGGGCACACTAGACATAGTTTCTGACTAAGTGTGTTTCAAAACTGTGTTAAGCCATCTCAATTGTTCCATCCCAGAAGCGAAAATTACATCTATTTTGCTTTTGCCTTGGTATGGTGTGATCATTTTAGGCATTTGTGAGAGAAGAAAAGTAGGCCTAGAAACCAAATTTCGTTCCACCAATTTTAATAGCAGTTTTTGGTACCTTAAACATTGCCACACCCTGTTGCAAAATTCTCCATGTGATATTTGCTGTCTAGAGTCACATGACCGTCTAGTGTCAAAAAGTGGCAACTTTGACATTTTCTCTTTTTGCAGGGGAATGAAAGAAAAAATAAATTCCTTAAGCTGGTTTCAAGTTTATTACATGTAGAAAAGTTGCCAAAGGGACAAAAAAAGAAACCTGAACGTGACAACTTCAAACCCTGTGCTGAAATTGTTGGTGACTGAATTCCACAAAAATTCATGATTTACATTATTTTTTCTTGTCGCCTGTTGTACATATAATCTCTTTCAGACATACACGTTTTAGACACGAATATCCAAGTTAACTGTTTGTGAACATTTCAAAAGTGACCACGTTTTTGGAGACAAAACGTGCACCCAGGAACATTCTGCTAAATGAATGAATGACGCAACAATCCATTAGATTTTTTAAAAATGTCAGCAGTTGTGTTTACTCTTTTATTGGTTTTCATGTATAATAGAGTACAAGTATAGATATTTTTTTATTCTAAAATCTAATTTTAGGTTCTTCCCAGTACTTGCAGAAATAAGAATGGCAATTTGAAGTACTGGGTATGCATATTTACATTCGCTTTAGCAGAGTTTGATCAATAAAAATGATTAAGTAAATGTTTGGGTTTTCAGCAACTTTTATAAAATATTTACATTTTCGGAATGTCAAGGAAAGTTCCATTAATCATGCAAGTGTTTTTTCTGAAAACACTGAATTTTTTGCAAAGGAGCTTAAACCATTTAGTTACGCCCAATTTTATGAATGACCATGGTGGAAATCGCCATTTGGCTTTTTTTAAAAGTGGGTCAAAATGTTTTTTTCGGTGAATATCAAAAATGTGGTTTTCTAAAAAAATATTCTTTTTAAGTTCCCTTGGATGATGAAATGTCGTATTAAAGATCCAGCGGAAGACGGATGATTCGCTGTTCAAATTCTCGTGGCTAGTCCCGTGAAATCTCGTGAAGCTCTAACACTAGAAGGCATCGGTCAGGCGCATGGCATTGCATTCCTGTAGCAGGCCCGTAGCCAGGGGGGTTCGATCGACCGCAGAAAAGGTCTAGCACCAGCCTATTTGTTAAGGTAGTAAACATGGACAACAACATAATTGTTGCAACTACTGGTACTAAACTACTAACTGCAATGACAACTAAGATAGTAATAATTTTGAATTTGCTTCTGATTAGAAGCGCTTCACGTTATCATAGGGCCGGTGCCGTACCCGGCCACTTCGCAGGAGTCAGGTGTTTGCGTAGATGACAGGATCGTGCAGACGATTAGGGGAGGTTTTATATTATTCATCGGCATTGAACACGCGTGGTGGCTACACCGTAGGGTAACAACGGGGTCTAGAAATAAATGCCTATACCTAGCTAAGTTGCACATATGGAGCAGCGAGAGAGAACTCAAAAAGTAACTCGGTGTGAATGCTTTAAAATCGAGCAAGAAACAAAACTGCAGAAAATAGGTTTGTTATCTGATATTGCATAATATAATGAGCCAACCCGCATCACGGACGTTTCTCATTCGTGTATTGGTCTCTGCATAACAAACAATTTGAGTATCATTGACTCGTGTTCTGTACTACCTCCTGTTGGCAATTCTGATCACTACACAATCGAAACCACTCTAACACTTAAAAAACCGGTTAAAGAACAACACACCACACGAACTATTTGGAAATATGATCAAGTTGACACCGATAAATTACGTCAGGATATCACCTACACTGACTGGGATTCCATATTGGACACTGGCGACATTGGTGACACTGTTTCACTCTTCACTAGTACTCTCTATGAAATTTTACAAAAACAACATCCCATCAACTGAAAACATTATTGAACACAACAGTCAACCGTGGTTCAAAAATAATATGTCCCGAAAATAATAGGTGCGTCGCAAGCTCCGTTTCCGGAGATACAAAGGAGACAGTGTATAGGCGATATAGGGTCATTTATTATGACTGATAAGGTACAGAAATATGAGTGTACAAATAACATAAAGATAAAATAATGATCTCTGGAAAGATGGGCAATAAAAAGCGCATTAAACGGGCAATCCGCACAAGAAACAGACTTTATAGCTCTTTGAGAAGATCTAACAACGCTGTAATCTACAACAGATACAAGGAGCAGTCACGCCTGGTAGAAACTTGAGTAAATCAAGCCAAAGCTGATCACCGCCACAAACTTTTTCAACAAATGAACAATGCAAGCAAGAACTCTAAAGAATACTAGTACATCGTCAATAAAATACGTGGCAGTCAACAACAATCCTCTTATCCAGTCATCAACCACAATGGTAACCTAGCCTGAAGTAGCAGTGACAAATTATTCACGAACAAAAGCCACATTACATCAACTGAGATAGGTAACTTTCCCTTTCTTCGTGAACGTTGTCTCTGTCAACTGTCTGATACCCCGGCTAATCAAACTGATGTCCGGAAGTATTTCAATGAAAGTGGCCCCAATAAGAATAATGGCACAGCTTTAATCACCAGCAAGATGATAAAAATGATTGCCAATAAAATTACCATGCCCTTAACCAATCTGTTTAACAATCTTCTTCAGCTAAGTATATATCCGTCTTCTTGGAAACATGGAGTTATGGTCCCTATACACAAAAAAGACTCCAAAACTGAAATTTCAAATTCTCGCTCAATAACTTTACTTAACACCCTATCCAAAATCTTCGAGAAGATTATTACTCAAAGTATTCTTACATTTCTCAAACAAAACAACTTGATCTATCATCGTCAATTTGTTTTTTTCTTGCGTGGGAACAGCACCATGACACAACTTGTTGAAATACTACACGAGATTCATTTACATTTTGAGAAGGGCGAGTGTCAGGTCCATTTTTCTAGATATAGCTTCTGCTTTCGACTGTGTTCCTCACGACCTTCTACTTCACAAACTTCGATCCTATGGCATCACTGGGAATCTTTTAAACCTGATCACCTTATATCTCTCCGATCGTACATATAGTGTTCCTGTCGACAGCGTACTGTCATCTTTATCCCCTCCTGGATTTGTAAACGCAGGTGCACCGCAGGGTAGCATATTGGGCCCTCTTCTCTTTTTGGTTGATATTAATGACCTTCCTGATAACCTGTCATGTAGCACCTACCTTTATGAAGATGACACGGCGTTTTTTACCCCTTCCCAGGGAGCAGCCCTGAAAGTTTTTTGCACGGCTTCAACACGACTTGAATAAACTTAGTTATTGGTCACAAGAATGGAGAATGAATTTTATGTTGGAGGATGATCTCCATGATGTATTATAAGTTACATAAGAAATTGTATAAGAATTGCATAAGAGATTGTTGTATAAGAATTGCATAAGAAATAGTTTTATAAGAGTTAATTAGTGGAATGCTATAGTCTTGGAATGCAGTTTTGCTATATCTTGCCTTATATGGGCACGCTACTTGTGTATATATATTAATGCGATCATATAATAAAACAGTCTGATAGATAGTTTCTTGTACAGAAACATGGTGTTCTTTTATTAACCGGCATATTATCCTGACCATTAAGTCCAGTTCGTGCGCAATGTCTCACCAATCATCAACATTTTAAACCAGAAAAAAGCGTTGACATCACCTTCTCCAAATCTATTAATGTTCTCTTCCTTGTTGACCCGTCTTATAACCTTAAACTTAATGATGAAATCCTTTCTAGAAAACGGTCGCACAGACATCTTGGTATACTGTTAAATGAAAAACTCTCATTCACACCTCACGTTCGGGAGCTCGTACAAAAAACTCCCTACGCTCTTGCTGTTTTATTTTTTGGGTTTTTGGGGCAGACCCCCCCCCCTAAATCCGCCTATGAATACAACCGTGTAATAACCTGGGCCTCAAGAGTTACGTTTCGCCGACTTTACCACAACACCACTAAGCGGCTGACGTAATCGAACGTGAAAATAGAATACTTAAATGAGCACGCGCAATAATCGCATGTTTAGCAAAGGGCATTGCACCGACATTTATACGCTATGAAAGAAACGACGCATAATTTCCATAAAAACGATATTTTAATTCAGTGAAATTTTCTCTTGTGTTCTCTCACTTGTAACAGTGGCGGATCTAGGATATCACAAGGGGGCCCAACATTTTGTCCGGCTGTAAGCATTTGCGCAAACTGAAACACGATTGTAGATGCGCATAGCACCGAAGTGGGGGAAGGTCGAGAAATTTTTCTGTTTTTATGTCTAAAAATCAAGCATTTTCCTTGATTCCTGAAGACAAAAGAGGCAAAAAAAAAAACAGAGTACGTGTCAAACAGAAAAACTGCAAGAACCTAAAACTCGAACTCACGACCTGGCGGATAGAACGCGCGTGCGTTACCACT
>NMRA01001561.1:0-14279 GCA_002633005.1 Phoronis australis
GGACGCGCGTACTTTACCACTACACCAACACGACTTCACTAATAAGCAGAAACTAAGAGACCTACTTGTTTATGGTCCACAGCGTTTGCGCGCGAAACCTACTTCTTTTTGTAATGCTTATTACACGTTTTATATTTTGTGTAATCGGTTCTTAAAAAATTCGTTGTATCTAAAATAGTCTTCAAATGCCCAAAAGACCAAATCCGTTTTTCGTATTGGCAATAATGACGGGATTGCTTTGGAAATCGTCTTAAGTTAAGGTTTGACAAAGAGAGAATTAATGAGTTTCTGACTGATTCACTTAGGCTTCGATTAAAATTCACATCTTACCAGCAGCTTCTGTTTTTTCATCGTCACTCAGGTTCCATTTTCTTTAAAAAATGAAGTAAATTTTCTTCATTGCACAGTGGAGCAGACGACGGAAACGGAGTCGTAGTGAGCAGCGCCACTGCCGGTCGCCTGGGATATCGCGGGAGAGCCTACACTCAGCCATAGTTCCGTTACGAATGCGCCGTGTTCCGAATTTGAAAGAATTTGACACTTGAAATTGGATTTGAGCCCCCCACCAACACTAAAACTGCACACATTTAAATCTTTTTTCATCCTTATAATTGTAATTACCGGGGTTAATTAATAAACTCAACATTTCCCTACGCTCTTACTGTTTTATTTTTTGCGGCAGCCAAGCGGGGGGGGAGGGGCAGGGCCCCCTGGGCCCCCCCTAAATCCACCTATGTAATAAGGCTTAGCGCGACGACGTATTTTGATAAAAATTGCATCTTTTACCAGTTGTGTACATGCAGACAGCCACGCATGCGCAATTCAATCACCACTTGTACAGCAGCGACACCACTTGGATTCTCCAAATAGCCCCATTAAATACCCTACTTCACTTCGCAATAGGTCTAACCAATCAGAAATAATAGGTCAAAGGTCATTGAGTGCAAACTAAAATTTTGAGCTAGAGACTTCAGAGTTACGTACCTGTTTACTAACTGCGATTGAGTATGAATTCTAAATTTTCAGGTCATTTGGTGCACCCATGGGGTCATTGGGTGCATTTTTCTGCTGAAAGTTTGACCATTTCATTCATCTTGTATTCTGAAGTGCTTAAAGTAAAACATCTGTGATTATTAGCATTAACCACACTTTTAATCGAGTTAACAATTACTCCCTCATCGGGGCTCATAATGCACCGGAAGAGGTCAATTAGTGGAAAGGTCATCAAAAAATTAATATGTAATTTCTCCTACAATTTTAAAAAATTCCTTTTCATATTGGTAAACGGGTTGCTGTCAGTAACTTCCCAAAATAATTCCAGTAATGCGCACGCGCAGAGTCCGTTATTGTCACGCCGTGACAATAATCTTTCTAGTTTAGATTTGCATTTCTTTGAAACAAAAAGTGCAGAAACTTTAAATCATGTAGCCATTTTTAAGTGAGTTGAATAACTAAGAGACCGTCACATTTAAACTCGTATTTGGTTTCCGAACTCACCTTTTTGGTTGTACTAGTAATTTAGTCTGTCCGACACATAAAATATATTCCAGTAATAGTTGCAATACAGTGAAAACAACACAACACAACTCCCTTTTTACCATTCTTTAATATTCTGTTCTCAAAGCGTATATTTATCCAGTACATATACTGACCTTGACCTTAACATGGTCTGCTTTAATGTAAGCTACCTGTACTCTACTTTAAGTGTACTCTACTTTAAGTGTACTCTACTTTTATGTCTTAGTACAGTAGTCTAAGGTTTTATATGTCACATTCCACAAAAATTTGAAATGAAAAACATGAATTAAGCAACACTGACTTTCAGTTTTCAAGGAAATGATTATAGTAGGAAACATATGTTGTTCAAAGGCAGTCTACCTGAGGCAAGAAGTTCATTCAGTTTCACGTAAGATTCCATGAAACCATTTTCTTTCATTGTCTCTATGACTTGGGGAAGCAAGAAGCACAACTTGTCAAACTCTAATTCTTCATTACTGGTAGTCTCAACTATTTTCAGATTTTCTTTGGCAAACTCACTATCATTGCTTGACTTCACTGGCGTGTTCGGTTTTTTTCAGGGCTCGACGCTATTAAAATCGCCAGGTCGCATTTTGCGACCTAGCCAAAATCTCAGGTCGCATTTTCAAAATCCAGCTCGCATACGTAAATGCCAGGTCGCAAAATTTTCCCGCAATTTTTACGCGCCAAAATAGATTTTTTAGATCATTGAGAAAATGTTTAGATTATGCTCTTACCTGCAGCGTTAAATACTCACAAATTTTGGATCTCAAAATTGACTTCATTCATGCAGGTACGGCCTTACTATTCTTCACGACCGCCATTGAAAGACTCTAGAGCACAAGGCAAGTTGCCGACGTGAAAGTTGAATCAGTGCTCTGACTTGTGCATTCAAATAGCTAAATTTGCGATGTGAAAAAGACTCTAGAGCGCAAGGCAAGTTGCCGACGTGAAAGTTGAATCAGTGCTCTGACTTGTGCATTCAAATAGCTAATTTGCAATGTGAAAAGAGAGAAAATACCCGTTGAAAAAGTATCCGGGATTTTGTTAGATCTGGCCTGCTACTGGCTGTCATCAAAGTCGTTAACGATTCAAACTAACTCGGGTAATGGCGAGTTTGCTCCTCATACCTTCCAAGTACGGGAAAAATAGGTCAGTCACAAAACGACACGAATGTCACAAGTGTTAACTTTCTTTCCGAGGTATAAAATAAAGCCGGGATTTGGTTTTTACATATTGTGAAAAGACGTTTCCGAAAACTGAAGTTGTGTAAAATGAAAGTGACACACCATATAAGCTGCGTGTCAATTTTAAACCACACAATAAAACGCGGTCGTTTGTAGTGCGCTATGATGGGCGCTAGCTTGAACTGTGGGCGCTTAATTGGAAATGTTCAAAATTTAAGGGGGGACTTTTAATAGATCAGTGAGCGCTTATTATGAAACACTTTAAATGTAGGGAGTAGGCTTGTGCGTGAGCATAGTCGTTAACCTCAGTGTTTGCGGTAATAAGATATTAAAACGCTGCAATGGTAAGAAACGTTATAATTATACGATTTTGCGAGGCAAACTCCACTAGTAGTAGGGCTTTCTGGATATCGTTACCACCTACATTGTACCCTTTTTAGCGACCCGGAATGATTTTGTTTTTAACTGCCCGCTTNTGAACTGTGGGCGCTTAATTGGAAATTCTCAAAATTTAAGGGGGGACTTTTAATAGATCAGTGAGCGCTTATTATGGAACACTTTAAAGGTAGGGAGTAGGCTTGTGCGTGAGCATAGTCATTAACCTCAGTGTTTGCGGTAATAAGATATTAAAACGCTGCAATGGTAAGAAAAGTTATAATAATACGATTTTGCGAGGCAAACTCCATCTGGTAGGGGTGACTTTCTGGATATCGTTACCACCCAGTGTTCTCCACGACCTGTTTCAACTCGACGCTGTAACAAGTTTGGATTTTGCTGCGTTGAGTTTGGAAAATGCGCGAGTTTGGAAAATGCGCGTCGAGTTTGAAAAGTGCTGTGTCAGGTTTGAACTTTTGGCCAGGCTTGGCATTTCAGCCCTCGACACTAAAGCAGGGCCTGATTAACCAACATCAAGCCCATTACAGAATGTTAGAGGCAGTCAACACTATATGTATAACTTTGTATGACACTACAAAAAGAGTTTAAATCATCATTAATAAAATCTGCAAAAATCTTCAAATAAAGAGAAGAATGAAAAGATCGCTAACTTCAACCACAATTTCGCATCTAGTGCCAGATTAGTTGCAATAGCTGGCTACGGGCATAGAATACAGGGTTTAGAGAACATCGACCTCGGGAAACATCGGAACAGGATAACGTTAGTTCTGGGTTATATCGGTCCCGGGACATCGGTCTTTTATAACCGCTGGGAATCTGAGTTCATTTTCAAATAAACCAGAGCCAAGCCGGTATACTCTTTCATTTAGGACTGTCGCTGTTCTTTGAAGTGGTGCGCACGCGTGAGTTCACGCACTTGAATCGCTGGAGTAGGCCTACACTTTACGTTGGCAACAACGTGTGAAAGACCAATCATATTTCGCGCACGTAGCCCCAGAAACAAGTAAAGGGTTTGAGAATTTCTTGGNTTTAGGACACAAAGTGACCGTGGAAAATATCTAGAACCAAAATTACGCTTTTCCATTCTCAAGTTCTGTGACTTTGAAAGATATCTGGCTCTAAAATGATGCATTGTCCGAAATTGATGTTTTTTATAATTGAGCCTTCTCATAAGTAGGCTTAGCGCATGAATTTCTTCCTTTGCTCATCATGTTAGTGCCGGGTAATCCCCACGGTGATAAATTCGAAGAACTCAACTATCAGGGGTGGGCGTTCTGACGATCGGTGTTTAAAATTTATGAAGTCCTGTTGGGCGTTAACCTCAACTCCCAATGCATTTGAAGTTATACACCTGAGGTGTATTGTGGGTAACCCACGTTACACGCTATCTTCAATTAGATGCAGCGCCACCTACATCAATCCAACGTCCAAACTCCTTAGCAGTGGTGAACATAAAAGACTCCATTCATGATTATGTCACTTTTAAGTTGAAGGTAAATTTTACACTAAAATTCCGGATTTCCGTGGTAATATGTAGAACATAGCTGTTAACATAATGAGAATTCATGTGACACTTAACTGTGTTAGCTATGTGTCATGTCATCCCATCATTACTATTGTATGGTGTGGTGTACAAATATTAAGTGTCAGATCAAATATCAGGAGTGGGAAACAATGGTGATGTCATAAAGTATGCATAAACATTTAATGATCTCGTTAAATACGTGTTCAAGTTAGGACAGAGCTTTTCGTATCTTAGAAGTGGCTGATCAAATTGGTATGTAATTTTCAAATAGTGTGCTTTACGCCATTAGGAATTGTTTTTAAAAGGTTCTACTTTTGCACGAGGGACTATAAAAATAGGACTTTTATGAAAAAATAAAAAATGCCTAAAATGAAAACAATGATGATTTAGAAAACCGTAACTGTGTTTTTTAGATTTTATCTTCAGCATTTGAATCAACTGAAAATAAGTTTTTGATACTAATGTACCTTTCTTTTTAACTTAAATATTAATTAAAAAGACCTGTTCATGTGACCCAGCTGATGGCATTTTTCAAGTAAACAGTAAAAAGTATAATTACACAGTTTTTCTACTTTCAGAAAACGTACTATTACTGAAATAAGTTATGCTATACACAGACTTGTGGTACTTGACGACATAACTTTTAGCTATTAATTACTAGTATTAATCATAGGGTTCCGGTAAGATATAAAGTGCTTGCATTTTGAAAACCAGTTTTGTCCACTGAATAACATGCTTCAAACTGGTTCTCAAAATGAGGGCACGCCACTCATTGTACACCTTGATGGTCCTTAGTGACGGAATTAAATATAAGACCATGTTCAATTATCTTTAGTTTTAGATTGTTTTCTTTCTCCAAAATTTGGACTCCTGTTCATTTGGGAACAAATAATGTTTGGTTATTATGCTAAAGTTTCACCAATTTAAGACAGTCATTTTGTTGCGAACAAGTGATTTTTTACATTTTTTTTCAAAAAGATTTGTTTAGTGGCACCAAATAAGTGCTTTACTGTTTTTTAGTTCTACACCTTAGCTACTGTACTATCAGACAGTTCTTTGAGAAGCTGTGGGCTTTTACTAAAATGTTAAAAAGTCCTTTAAAAATAAAAAATATCAATTTTAGCAATTGTTTTGTTGGTGTATAAACTGATAGGCTCTTGTCGCAAAATAAAACCGAAAGAGCATTTTGTGTCCATGGTAACAGTTGATTGATTTCGCACATTGAATGATTTATTACTATTCAATTATTCCAGAGAGCAGTAATTAAGTAAGCTGTCATTAATATAAGTTACGTAATGATGAAGTAATACCCAAGTCCTTAATAAAATGTCACATTTTTGTGACAAAATTTTGCAGAAATCTCATTCATTGTATTCATTGAAACCAATGTTCTTAAACACAAGTTCCGTTTTGGAGAAGTAAATTTTTTTTCGTTCTGTAGGTGATCAAGTCAGCACGGAAACTTGAACTTGTGGTCCGCCATGTTGGCCGGGTGCCTGGATCCTCATTCGCTCACCAGACGTACTCATGGGTGGATCCTGAGGGCCGGTCTGTGTCTCCTCCCCCAGAGGTGGATTCTACGGGGCGGTATGAGCTGCATGGGCGGAGTAAGAGTGGATTGATGCTGCTGAAGGACAGTGACGAGCGCAAGGTGAGTGGAGGGGCGGAGCTTCTTGCCTTATAAGTGGATGTAAACCTGCCTTCCATTATATGTTGATCTAGACCAATTACTGTTTTGAAATTAGTTTCAAATTGTTCTTTAGAAAATTTAAATTAGACGTGATGCGAAAGCTTTGAAAGAAATTGCAGCTCGTTATAGCACCATGCTCTACAAGTTGGCTGGTCGTCGTGTGTCATTTTATCTACTGAGCTGTCTGTTCTTCGCGAGCCCACAAATCATCTGAATAAGGAACAAGTTGAAACCATTCTAAGTCAAAAGTTCCGTTCTTGGACAGAATGCGTTGGTATAGCGATTAAAACAAATTTCAGTACTGCATCGCTGCGTTTCAAGATATTGAAATTTAAATTTGAGAATGCTTGCATTTGATTACAGAGTTTGGATGCTTTGGAGTTATGTAACAGAATCTGTTGGTTGAATAATGTGCCTGTGTTTTAGTCAATAGGTTTTGTCCAAGGCTGTAGTTTTGCATCATAGGACACAAAAAGGTACACTGAGGAGTGAACGTCATCTGGAATGCACATTTGCAGTTGGTTGCAAGAAATGTATCTTTGAAATGAAACCAAGAGAATTCGTCTGCTCTTATTAAACTCAAAAGAGAGTTGAAAATAAATTAAAGTCCTTTGATTCGTTGAAAATAAAATTTTTTTATCTACAATATCTATTTTTCAATTTTTAGCTCAGTTTTATGGACCCGAAAGGATAAAAATTGACCCAAAATTTTTTGTGTGAAAGTTCAATAGAACCTTTATCTTGTAATTATGTTGTGAACACTCAGTAATGTGGATGCCTTGCTGGAATATGGCTTAATGAATGCTATGACTTCTCAGGATAAATTGAGCTCTTTCTTGATTTTAGGTCAACTGTGTTGTTGATGAAGGTCGCAGCCTCGGTCTGATGATACGGGGTGGTACAGAGTTTGGTCTTGGTGTCTACATTACAGGAGTTGATGCCTATTCTGTTGCAGAGAATGCTGGTTTAAAGGTACGTTCCTGAGGGTGTGAGGTCAGTGGTATGAAGGTTTGTAACTTGGTCTGATATGTTGCAATACTGCTGACTGGAAATTTGACACTGGACATGTGTTTCTAATAAACCTCGCCTTACCTGAAACCACAGGCTGTGTTTTGGTCCAGTCAAGTTACTGTTAATATCCTATAATGTTCAGGGAATTTCTTCTTTGTGGGGCCCTGTAGTGGTCAGGCACAAATTTGTTTGTTGTCCACTCGTTTGATTGCTGACAACCAGCTAGTTTAGACTTACTAAGTCTTCAGCAGCCAGTAACGATTTATTTGTTCCTCCTTGAAGTGTACAAATCACTTCTAAAGGTTAACTGAGACCATTTTTACAGTAAGTGCACTGTTTCAAAAGTTAACTCTTTTTAACATTTAATTGGAAGTCGCGCAGAGGTATGTGGATTGGAACTTAAAATGATGGCCATTACTGGTATACTGGTTTTGAGGCTGCCGTTTTACTTCATCAGGTGGGTGACCAGATACTGGACGTCAATGGCCAGAGCTTCCTGGACATCTCCCATGCTGAGGCTGTACGGGTGCTTAAGTCATCGCGTCACATGATGATGACGGTCAAGGATGTCGGGAGACTGCCATTTGCGCGCACGACATTTGACACAACAGAGTGGGTGGAGGGTCATAGTCTACCACGGCCGCAGAAGAATGCTGGGAAAAGGTGAGTTGTGGCCAGTGTGAGAATAATTTAAAGAAAGCGTTTGCCTCTTCTGAATCTTGTGGAATCCTTGTTTTTTTTCCATTTTTGATTGATTGCTACAATGTTATTATTTTCTCAATCAGTACTTCAATGTTTCATCTAAAATTTGTGTTTTAACCAAAGTAGGAGGTCTTACTTAGGAGACGGATTAAAGTGTTTCCGTTCGTGTGTTTCAACTCAGTGTACTTGGAACCAAATTCAGAATGTTTGAGCTGGGTACAAGATATTCCCAGAGTAACATGTCTTTGCATTCTTGAACAATAATCGTGGGAAAAAATAATTGGTGTTCTCTGTAACATTGCCAATCAACTACATTTTGATTCTTTTGACTTTCCATTTTAGCAACACATTACCAGCCAGCTATGGTTCACTGGATAGAACACAGATGAAGGCCAGACGTCCAGAAGTAAGAGGAGTAATACTGATAAAAGATATCGCCAAAAATTCACTCAATGCGCATCATTCTCTTTGTCAAATTTAACAAGGTTTTAAATCCACATTGCGTACAACAATCAATTTTTGTGATTTAACCCACTTACAGTAACAGTTTTAAAATCAATCTCTACCCATTTCTTACTCAAATGAGAAGCGATTCCTAGGTTTGTAAAGAGCCACGACTGACAGTTTGCTTTTGTTTGAGATCCTGCTCGATTCGTAGTATAATTCACCATGACAAGACTGTAGAGTCTGGTCACATGGGATAATGAAGCACCGGTTATTTGGAGGCTTTGACATCGTCTGAAATTTGACTAAGGAACAATTTGAGAAATAGAAATTATTCAGAATATAAACTCTGACTGTTTAAGATAGGGATTTCACACTGTTATTAATAGTTGGAGCTTTCTAAACAATCTCGTTATTTAGTTTCTTTGAGGTTATGTCAAAAATTGTGAAGGAAATGAGAAGAAAGCCATATTGTAAAACATTTCAAAATTTGATGGATTTTTTTCTCTGTAATTCAATGAATGTCAGACTGTATATCAGTGACCATAAGGATGTTTCATCTGTCGTCTTGTAAGTGTATTTTAGCTATAATTGAATCTTTATGAATATGAAATAATTTTGTGTTATGTGTTTGTGTTTTCAAGTAAATAGTTTAAATACACATCTTCATTGTGTGGTCTAAAGCCCCGAAAATAAATCACTGAGCTTTCACTAACCTCTTATATTGTTTTTGTTGATAGTAAATGACCTTTGACTTGTGACCTGTGACTTAATTCAAATCCTCCCCTCCTAATGGCCTGTGTAACCTCAGGGTGCCAACTAATGCATCATGTGTTCAATATGATCCTTTCTCCCCTTCCAGTCCTCGTTCTTCAGGGGCGCAGGGTCCCAGTTGATGTTATCCAGCATGACCAGTCAGCCTCTGTCGATGATCGACGACCAGTCTCGCCAACTACTGAATGATTCCGAGCGAAGCACAATGAACTACTACGTTAGCGAATACCAGCAAAGTCATGTGTCTATAGACGCCTTAGTACTGGCGCTGTTTGAACTGCTTAACACACATGCAAAGGTACGGCCTGGTACATGGTAAATAGGGTAAATTGCTCGAGTGTAGGATTGACCTCTGTGCATGCTTCTGATTTGCTACTGTAAGATGGAATACAATGAGATTATCTGTTAGAATTCTTATAGTAGTGCTTGTGATCCGACTGCGATCATATGTGAAGAAATACCTGTATTCATCTCACGTGGCATCTGGTATTTCACAATAATGTACTCAACCTATTCACATGATGGCCCGTCCTTCACTAGCGCCACCTAGGACGTCCAATTTATTATATGGCTTTACTCGTACATAGTTTTCTAAATTCGTCAGTTGTTCAGATTCAGACGTTTTTGTCAGGGACTTTAAAAAGTATCGTTGGAACATTGTTTGGTCACAGTTTGTAGAAAATTCACCAAGATTTTAATGTTGGAAATTAAGTGAAATTTGACTAACTTTGTGTGGCAAATGGTTAGGAAAACTCATGCTTTTTAAAACAACAGAAATATGGCGCTGTTGTATGTCAGTACATGCTTCTAACGATTATTGATGGACTTTGAGTAATATAAAACGATTTTGTCCTTGCCTAGGTTTTTATTGATTGATGTATTTAACATCGATTGAGCCTGAAATGTCAATACTTTACAATACAATGCAAAAACTAACGCAGTCCGGCAAACACACTGGAATAATGGGAGGGGTGCTAAATACGAAGAGCCTTTTATGGGATGTGGTGTAAAATTTTGCCAGTGTCTGATAAAAATAGTTACCAAACTGACCTGTTTTCATGTTTAAAAAGCTTCCGACATAGTTACGGTTGCCCACTATTTCTCAAAGCATTGTTTGATGGTAGCTATAGTACCCTGCTCATTTTAAAGCCTTTGTTTAGTGCTACTTATCTTTTAGAAAAACGTATCACTTGTCTATCTCATTACGTGCTAGATTTGTTAGATTGAATGTACAATTCTTTAAGCTTACATGTTCCCTTTTCAGTTCTCGTTGTTGAATGAGATTCGTGGAGTCATTATGCCTAAAGACTTGGACCGCTTTGATTCTTTGGTGCTGAAGAAGGAAGTTGAGTCCATGAAGGTAATTGAGGCAATGTGTCCCTGAGCCGTTTCCACAAGGCAGTAGTTTGAATTCTTATGGAATGAGTATAGGGAAATTGTCTCTGAGCACTGTCCTTTACAATATTGGTATGTGAATTATGAATGGAACACACTGCATAGCTTACTGTTTTAGCTTGGAATAAATTTTGATATTTTGTAACTATGAGACCCTCTCATATAAGAATTATACACATAAAATCATAACATTTTTGTGATGTAGAGTATTTCCAAGCTGTGGTTTTCTTTGGATACTTAAGTGGGAAGTTAAACATTTATTAAAAAGAAAGTATTTGCTATTGTCTTATTTTAGCAAATTGCAATCTGAATGCAAGCACAGTTAATCGTAAAACTTAAGATTACGTTTGTCAATTGTTGTTACCAATAGCTATTTTTTATGTTTTTTATGCATTAGTTTTTCTTTCTGACAAAACTTACCTAGTTTCATTTTCTCTGAAACTTCTCCGTTGGCTCATTCTTCTAGGCTCGACGAAACGAACAGTTTCAACAGGACCGTCTGTCCCAACATTCCCTGGAGAGTTCCCTCTCCAGCGCCTACACCACAAGCTCCGTCCGAGAATCCGACGATGGTCATGTTATGCCAGTGCCTCTCAAAGTCCCCGAGAAACTTCCACCCAATGTCAAGGTCAGATCCACAGCAAAAAAATGACATTTTACCAGTTTGATTCCAGGAGTATGATAATTTGGGTTATTTGTTATAATCCATGTCAGAACTCCAAGACCACTTACTTGATGTGCCAGAGATGTTATAGACTGCATACCAGGGGTGGACATGATTCCATGGCTATGCCTCTGGTCCAGGACTGTAGTTTAGCCTTGGGTGTGGAGTTAGTCACTGGGTATAGATTACTTTGTGTGTGTGTTTGCGTGTGTGTGTGTGTGTGCGTGCGCGTGCGCGTGTGTGTGCGTGCGCGTGCGCGTGTGTGTGCGTGTGCCGTAGTGCTGGTGTTTGCTAGCACGGAACTGTGGTTTAGGAGATAGCAGCTGGAATAGGCAGACATGGTTTTATCAGGTGAAGGAAATATTATTATGCAGTGATGTAATAAAGGGTCTAGTGAAAAACTGGTGTTTCGTGAAGCGTCCAGAATTTGGTGGACCTCGGAAATTTGAATGCTGGAATTAATTGATTTTTTCTTCTTTTTCAGCTAATAAAAGAGAACATGGACTCATTAAAAATAGCTATTGATCAAATAAACGACGACACAGACGGCCTGCCAGACTATTTTAATCCTGTGAGTATCAAACACACATTCTTGGAAAGTCTAGTTCTTCCCACTAAACATCTTTCAATTGGTTGAAAATTTGCATTCATGTTATTATGGTTCGATGCTCTTCGAAACATTTCGTCTGCACAGCTCTCCCACTGTTTGCTGGTGATGCTGCATAAAGTCACCAGTACTCATGGACTTATAACATAACACAGGTGTGGCGTCCAGCGTGAAGACAGTTGTAACTCACGTGTCTCACAGATTCTGTTCCAGCAGTTTTATTTCCCAGTTAATATGACCTAACCCCCCTTTCTTTACTCTTCATGTCAGACATGCTTAACCTCATAACATTGCTCACAATTGGCTGGTCTATACACAACCATTTTACACTAGACACTCTGCTGTCACCTAATTGGATTTTAGCTGACTGGCTTTTGTATAGGTATGAAAATCTATGGGTCAAGGTTAGGTTTACTTGGAGAACAAGGCAATTCTTGGTGCTTATATTTGCTGAATTGTTGTGAGGGCTTTACCTCTACTATCCAGTACATGTCCCTTTAATTGTCTCCCAGGTGGACAAGTGGCAGTACGTATCGCCCCCACCCACCCAGATCACTGTCGCACAGGTGCACTCCGACTTCCACTCCTCTGGCTCGTCCTCGCCTAAAGACCTGGAAGAGGGCGCTAGAAGTCCTAGCGACAGTGGCGTGGANTGTGCGTGCGTGTGTGTGTGAAGTGTGCTGTAGTGCTGTTGTTTGCCAGCATGGAACTGTGGTTTAGGGGATAGCAGCTGGAATAGGCAGACATGGTTTTATCAGGTGAAGGAAATATTGTTATGCAGTGATGTAATAAAGGGTTTAGTGAAAAACTGGTGTTTCGTGAAGCGTCCAGAATTTGGTGGACCCCGGAAATTTGAATGCTGGAATTAATTGATTTTTTTCTTTTTCAGCTAATAAAAGAGAACATGGACTCATTAAAAATAGCAATTGATCAAATAAACGACGACACAGACGGCCTGCCAGACTATTTTAATCCTGTGAGTATCAAGCACACATTCTTGGAAAGTCTAGTTCTTCCCACTAAACATCTTTCAATTGGTTGAAAATTTGCATTCATGTTATAATGGTTCGATGCTCTTCGAAACATTTCATCTGCACAGCTCTCTTCCACTGTTTGCTGGTGATGCTGCATAAAGTCACCAGTACTCATGGACTTATAACATAACACAGGTTTGGCGTCCAGCGTGAAGACAGTTGTAACTCACGTGCCTCACAGGTTCTGTTCCGGCAGTTTTATTTCCCAGTTAACATGACCTAACCCACCCTTCCTTTACTCTTCATGTCAGACATGCTTAACCTCATAACATTTCTCACAATTGGCTGGTCTATACACAACCATGTTACACTAAACACTCTGCTGTCACCTAATTGGATTTTAGCTGACTGGCTTTTGTATAGGTATGCAAATCTATGGGTCAAGGTTAGGTTTACTTGGAGAACAAGGCAATTCTTGGTGCTTATATTTGCTGAATTGTTGTGTGGGCTTTACACCTACTATCCAGTACATGTCCCTTTAATTGTCTTCAAGGTGGACAAGTGGCAGTACGTATCGCCCCCACCCACCCATATCACTGTCGCACAGGTGCACTCTGACTTCCACTCCTCTGGCTCGTCCTCGCCTAAAGACCTGGAAGAGGGCGCTAGAAGTCCTAGCGACAGTGGCGTGGAGGTGAACGGCCATTACAGCTCTCATGGTAGTCGATCCTCACACGGAAGGTAAGGCAGATAGACTAACGTCTGTGAACGCCCTCTATTGACCATCACAGTGTCCAGTTGACTTATCCTATTCCAACAAAATACTAGCTGCGTTACTCGTCGTCGAACTCGATCAAATTCACCGAACTAGTGGCAAACCAACAGCTTGTCTGTGTTTTTGATGTTCTTTCATCCAAAACTAATTCTCAAAACCTGCGAATAACTCAAATGGCTCTATTCTCTGTCTGAGTAACAAATTTTCTTCATTTCAGATCCGTACCAAAGCAACTGTCAACATTTACAGTCTCGCCAATAACTTACAGTCCACCTAAATCAGTGAGTGTGAACGGGAAGTCTCCGAAGGACAAATTGAAAATGACCAACGGCCAGACACGGTCGCCGAATGACAAATCAAAATCGCCTAGCAACGTAAACTCTCAAAAGCCGCAAACGGCTAAACACGCGCAGGCGAATAAGTACTCTCGTCACCACAGGGACGAAAATCAGGTCACCAGTCAAGAATTTTCTCAGCAGGAACGACACCACCAGAGGAGTGGCAGTCCTTCCAGGAAACAGGAAGTGAGTTCGGACAATCCAAGGATGTCGGAGCAGTCTCCTTTATATGTGGACACAAACTATAGCCACCGTGTCAATGCTAATGTGGAGCCGCTG
>NMRA01001562.1:0-14251 GCA_002633005.1 Phoronis australis
AGGCAAGGAGGCTGTCAATGTCTTTAATTCCTTTCAACTCGAACAAATACTTCTATAATCAAACTTATGATTTGACGTCATATCTCCTGACGCGAAGTGTTAAAATGGCCAGTTGCTGATTTGGGCAACTGATCGAATTACTGCTCGAAAAAAGTTTGATTACGGAAGAATTCGTTTGAGTTCGACGGCCTCCTAAGTTATCCCTCTATGAGCAAAAGGTGCCTATAGCAATGTGACTGATAGTTAATCAGTGTGAAGCATAATTTGCCGAAAAGCTTCCGGCGTGTGAAGGCCCTATGGGAGCATTACTGTCACAGTAGAGACAGTGGCACTGTGTAATTGGTAATAGTCTGATATAACGTGCCTGAATTTTGAGAACCAGTTTTATTCACTTAATAACGGGCATCAAACTGGTTCTCGTTATATACTTAAGTAAAGAAAAAGTTATGCAACTACTATCCAATATGGTCAGCTGCTAGGCTCTTCCAGAACAACTCAAAGCATGTCAATTTCAGAGTAATTTGCGTCACACATTTTGTCATGCTTTTAAATGCTGCTGTGATTTCATGATGGTGGCTCCCTAATTGCAAATGATTAGAAACCATTTACTCATACCGAATAATGCCTGTTATTCTGAACTTTTGTTTTGTTGAATTGGAGAGTCTTGTGTCGAATTACTTTTTTTAATATTTCAATTTGTCCTTGCTCTAAAACATGACTTTGAATACAAAAATGGGATGACAGTTTCGTCTGCCACATGTAATTTGGTTGAGTAAAAAAGTAATTCATGTGCATTTCCTGTGTATTATTTGGATACGAGAATAGGTGAGTGTGGTCTGGGCCCGGTCTCCAATCTTTTTACTCGAAATGGAACTCGAAATTAGGTTCGGAATTTTCTACTCCACATTTGGGCGAACTCAAGATAAGTGTCTATTATTCTATGCTCGAGTACACAATAACTTACGTAGATAATTTATTGCCCCTAGNTCGCACAAAAGGAGCAGAGAAATTGCCAAAAATAGTTTCGAGTTCGTTTCGAGTACAAAGATTGGAGACCGGGCCCTGGAGTTCAAACCTAAAGGTTGCAATTATACCATTCCTATGGTATTCAGGATTGTCTTAAACTCATTTTTCTTTCTCAGAACCACCTGTGCCCATTTTATGATGCTGGCGTTGGTAAAAATTCGGTACTCAGCAAGGTTGGCCACTTTTTTGCGAGGTCTGCCCCAGGATCAGTATTTATACTCTACTGTTAATTAACCCTTGACACGTAGACTATTTGTTACAAGTCTTAAATTATTTCAGTTAAAGTCTTAATATCATTACAATCGCAGGTGTATTACCATCACCTGGCATGAGTTCACCAGTAAAGCAGAGTTCCATGGGATAAATGCTAATTTCATGAATAATCTGAAAGTTTCTGTGTCAAATAACCCTGCAGCTTTCACATGCTGTTGGCATCAATATATTATGAATGAAGTGCTCTTTTTGCAGTGTCATTGTTCACCAGAGGGAAAGGTGCCTGTGTCTTGTGGGAGGGTAATATTTTGGGGTGAGGGGAAAATTCTACCACCTGATCTTCACCATCAACAGCACCCCCACACTGTTGCAAGCCCTCATAGGCTCTGCCTCAAGTAGCCAAAACTAACATTTTGGGCTCGTTCAAGTTGTCACCTTTGTGAGTCATAAGTGATTCGAACAGCAAAGGGAATGTTACAGTCACTTAAGGGCAATTTTGAGCATGATGAGGGTTTTTCGATATTTTTTGGAAGGGAATGGGTCCAATATTTGGCCCCAAAATTGAGGGATTGAGGGTCCTGTTTTGCCATTCACACCATAGAGCACAATAAGATAATAATGTTTTTTACTCTACCTAGATGTCCAAAACACCAGTGCGCACCTGATAAGCATGTCCATCTTGAAAGGGTGGACTCAAGTATAAGCTATCACCGTTGTGTGAGCATTTAGAGTATGAATTCTTGCAGGTAAAGTCTGTCGCCAAGTCTGTTATATAAAAACTGTTTTTCATTACAGAAACTATACATGGATATCAAGGACAACTATGCAAAACCTGAAGCGGCTGGCGACGATGACGATGACGACTAACTATTGTGGAGTCTAGAGTACATGGATTAGTTGTGGTTATTATTTAACTGGAACATAGTGTGCTGTGGTGTATGTGAACCAGTGAAACAATAGTTACTGAGAGTGGAAATGATTAAGACTGCTGACCATCATGGAGTTCTACTGACTGAAACTAGAACATGTGCACTATGTGAAGACAGACAGATGAATGTTGAGTCAATGAGGAATAAAGAAGACTATATATAATTCCTTATGAAGATTTGCCAAAGTCACATCAAGGGACTGTATACTGATTTTAACATTGCAAAAGTTCTGGACGAATGGATTTTTTCTTTCATTATCTCCAACTTCAACACTAGAATTAATTTTTCCTAGTGAATTAAATGATAGTGTTTAATAAAAGTCCTCATGACCACATTTTCTCAGTTTGAATTCATTTAGGGTCAGATTTTTATGCATTATACCATTTCCGTTTACCCTGGGTCCACTACTGTATCTCTAAAACCCCTTTAGAGTTGTGCGTGAAATTTTGTTGACATTTTTCTGTGTGTGGGATGGCACGAGCAATGGTCCAGGCACTGCTGTAGCCCCGAGTGTCAATTTTACATTTGCCCTGTATCTTCAAAATTCCTTGAAGGATGTTCATAAAATTTGGCAAATACTAATAGGTAATTTGTTTGAGACAACGACACCTTCCTGTTCTTGTGTCGATTCGATATATTCTGTGCTGTTTGTACCGTTTTTGGCTTCTGCCTCTATTCGACAAACCACCCAAAGAATCTTAAAACTGGCAGATGTGTTGTTATTGAGAAGAGCAAGATTGGTGATAATTTTCGAATGACTTTGACTACTTTAGCGCCCCTTAGTGGCAGTTTTTATGCTTCCACTTTTTATGCTCCCACATATTTATATCTGGTCGCATATTGCCGTCATCTCTGTCTATCTGGGCGTCCAGTGTCCGGCATCCGCAGCTGTATCTCCTAAACCCCTCAAGGATCTTGATGAGATATGGCATATGTGTGCCCATGAAGAAGGCCACGAATTTCGGACCTCTCCGACTAACGGTGTATCCCTAGTGGCAATTTTAGTTTTTTACGCTTACCTCTGTATCTCTGGAGGTCCTAAACGGATTTAGAATTTGGCATATAGGCATCTATTAGTGAGATGACACTATCCTCTCGTTTTAGGATGGATTCGGCGTAGTTTGAGCCACCTAGTGGCCATTTTTATGCGCCCATATATTTATGTGTGCACCATTATGCCGTCATCTGCGTTTGTCCAGCGTCCGCTGCTCTATCTCCAAAACCCTTTGATGTTTGTTCATGAAAGTTAGCACATATATTTCTTTCATGGATGGGATGACATGAGCGAACTTTCGGATGGTTCGGACAAACAGTATGCCCCCTAGTGGTAATTTTAGTGTTTGACGTTTTCCTTTGTATCTTCAAAAGTCCTAGTGGCAGTTGTGTTTTTATTTTTGCGCCTATGGCTGTATCTCCTAAACTGTTGGCAGGATCTTTACTAAATTTAGCTAGTGTATTTATATGACGTTGATAACGGATGAACAACGACTTTCAGAGGGATCTGACTACCAGTGTGCCCTTAGTGGCAATTGTAGTTTTTTACGTTTACCTCTGTATCTTCAAAGGCCCTCAACATATTTTCATAAAATTTGGCATATAGGCATCTATTAGTGAGATGACCTATCCTCCCACTTTCGGATGGATTCGGCGGAGTTTGCGACACCTAGTGGCCATTTTTACGAGTGTTTTTTGGCGTCCACTCCTCTATAAACCAAACTGCTCTAAGGATGATTGGGAAAATTGGCATGTATGTTCTTACTGTGAAGGGGACGGCTGACGATGATTTTCCAACGACTTCGAGTACTCTGGCGCCTCCTAGTGGCATATTTTGCGCACATGGCTGTATATCCTAAACCGTTTGCAGGATTTTTACTAAATTTAGCAGGTGTATTTGATGTTGATTTTCAGAAAATTTGGAATATGAGCCTCTATTGGTGAGATGATGCTATCCTCCCATTTTCGGTTGGAGTCTAGGTACTTTGTGCCACTTACTGGCCATTTTTGCTGTTTTCGAGTCCACCCCTTAATCAACCAAACCATTCTAAGGATGTTTTTGAAAATTGGCGAAAATGTTCTCTGTGTGTAGAGGACGGTTGACGATGACGACTTCGACTACTGTGGCGCCTCATAGTGTTAGTTTTGCGCCCATAGCTGCATCTCCTAAACCCATTGCAGGATCTTTATTTAATTTAGTAAGTGTATTTATAAGAAGCTAATGACAGATAACAACTTTCATGTGGATCCGATGAATGCTTTGCCCCCTTGAGGCAATTTCATTTTTCTCGTTTTTCTTTGTTTCTGTGAAGTTCCTTGACAGATTTTCATGAGATTTGGTAAATAGCTTTCTATTAAAGATGCAATGGAATGTTCCAGTTTTGCTCCATCTATTGGCCATTTTTATAATACAAATAAACAACCCTAGAAGCACACCGTTGGCGGTGCATTTGTGGGCGCTTTTTTGTTATATGTGGGCGCATTACTGGTATGCTGTCATCCCCATCCATCCGGTGTTAGCTGCTTTATAAATGGTTGTTGTTGACATTTTGCAGACGTGTTCCTATTAGGGATGGTCAGCATGAACGAATGTTCGGATGTATATGGCTACCACTGCACTCCCTAGTAGCACTTTAATTTACTTAGTTAAAAGGGCCTCATTACTCGACATGTCCAAGGAATTGACCTATGTGTTTCATTACACAACTACCGATGGCTCTAATTTCCTAATTTTTACTTATTTGTATTAGGTTAGCACGTTATTAACTGCTTTGATGTACTGACATCATCTGCTCTCTTTGTACTCAGGGTTTATGGTTTCTAATAAGTGATTTGCCAGATCACGAATAACGACATCAAGTCGAGGCATCATAGATACTCATAAAGATAGTCTATGATGGCAGGAATGGCCAGCTTGGTTAATATCACCGTGTATTTGAAAATGACTGCATTTAGGCAATAACAGTACAGCAGTATCATCAGTCGTGTAATAATTATCTGTAATGGGTTAAGTTCTGCATTGGCAAAACCATTTACAAGTATCATAAACCTCTTGATACATGCACAGATCAGCGATAATCTAGTTCAGTTACGGATATTGTAATCCGTATTTAATAATGTCATTCCATATATCATATTCCATGCTTGAGTTACCTCTAAAACTAGAAAAGTGTTGACTTACACAACAGGCATTTTTGAATGTCAAACCACTTTCCTACTACCACAGAGCTCTTTTCACAGTTTGTGAGCAATGAATGTAAACAGGAGGGAACACTGGTAGACACAGTTAGTAGGAACCTTAGTTTTGGATTCAGAAATAGTCCCTCACTTGCATAAGGAAATACCGTACTCGTGCGGGTTACCGCCCAGGGCACTTAAATTGGGAATTTAGAAAAATGGGGTGGGCGGTAAGCCAAGCATGGGTGCTTAATAATGAAAAATTGAAAATTTCAGGGTTGAGGGGTAAGCCAAGCATGGGCGGTAACGCGGATGAGTACGGTGTGTCCCTATAGGTGTGCATCATACAAGAGACAGATGGGCATGAAGATAATCCAAGATATTACTCTTCACAGAGTCCATAAGTATTTTTACAGTGCACTTATAGTTTGTCATTAATTGAAATTTTGCTGCAGTTCCAAATAATAAAAATAACAGGCTTTTATACAAAAAATTGGCTATTTGACATCAGGATTTTCGTAGGGCGCACCCCATGAGTCAATAAAAACATTTTGTACTGAATAGCAAACTAATACAGGAAGGGGTTGACGAAATAATACAACTAAGTTTCTCTGAAGTCCACGAGGACTCTTCAGAAGAAAATAAAATTGGCCGGGAGTTGCAAGATCATCAAGAAAATTCTGCCAATGACTTTAGTTAGCGAGAAGAAATTAATGAGGCAAGTCTGAGTGGATATACGGGTGGAGTATAAATTTATTTCATAAAGTGAAATTTCCTTGAATCAGCATGATGAGTGAATTAGCTAAAGTGGTGAATCAAAAATCCACAATTTCTGTAGTAACAGATTTATGGTTGAACCTGTCAAAGTCATAAGTGCGGCCAAGACGTGTGTGTACGGGGCAAGAAATGCTGAGCTGTGCTATGCTGGTAGACACTTAGACAAATCGGACAATGTGATTGGGAACCTTTAAAAATTACCCTAACGTTAAGGCAGAAATTTTTGTGCTTGATACTTCAGTTTGCAACTGTAGTCCATAAGAATTCCTTTGTTCTAGAAGTAGCAGAAGAAAAGACATTTCAGATCATTTTTATTTACTACACGGTTGGGCCAGTTCACATAAATACCATTCACACCTGCACAGCAATGCAAACACATGAACATAACTGGTATGTTAATAATATGTTAATGACATAATAAAAGAATATAATCTAGTCACAAACTAGTAACAATCTGCAGTAATCACACTCAAGTACAGTGTTCCAAAAAGACATACCACCTTGCAACTGCACAGGCTCCTGCAACTATATCCAAAATGTTTTCCAACATTTTTGCTAACACATAGAACGAATGTGCTTAAATAAATAAGTTTCATGTAAGTAGTTGTAGGTGTCTGTCCTTTGTGTATGCAAAGGGGGTGTTTTTGTCCACACGTTTCATTCAATAGCACCAAATCAAATACTTGTCTACATCTACCATTGTATACCACTCTTCACTCATACAATACTTAAAAAGTTTCCTTCTCCATTTCACTCAAGTGTCACATTTTGGCAGAAGCATCCAGTTCCAAACAATGGCGCAGCTTCGCATGTAGGCGTAGAGTAGTTTGACGTCTTTTTAACTCTTTCCTAAACTTGGCTTACCGGTAGTAAGTTTTATCTCTTAAAAAACTTGAATTTATATCAAGAGAATTAGAAGATATCAAAGAGTTTCAAACAAGCAGTTGCAGTAGCAATTCATTTCATGTGATATTAAAGAAAAAAAGTACATCGTTATAAAAGCCAGAAAGAATAAAACTGTACGGCTGACAGTGGCGTAGCTAAACTTTAGGCAGGAACCTAAACCCACACTTCTGTCATGCAACCAAGGTTATTTCCCTGATACCAAGCACAGGGCAAACATAACAGTTATCTGAATTTGGCTGAAACAGTTATTATCGATTCACAATTTTGTCATGTTGCAGGTCACAGTACACAGACATGGACTCGCATGTTAATACGATAACAACATTGTTTTAAGCTCTCCCAGGGCACATCTAGTACCCACTACTCCAATACAATAAACAACACCCATGTTAATAAGGAAATGATTTGAACCATGAAAAATTTACAATATAAAAAAGTTTTTGGTATTTTTCACTTTGAAACTAATGCTTTCTTCAGAAAATAATTAAATATAATTTATCTAAACAGACATAAATAGACAAAACCCCAAACACTAACAAATCCAATAACAATCAGGAACAACATAACAAAATCCGAGCATTTTATAATCAGGGGGTAGAAATAATTACATAAGCTACACTTCTCAATTTTATTTACAATCTCCTAAACCCAAGTCCCGGGCCAGCAAACACCAAATAGGCGACGACTACAAACTTAGACCAACATCCCTCAACTCCAAACTGAAAATGTTCAGTACTTGGTAACCGATCTCCTGTACTGGGTCTGGTGAGGAATCTGGTCCTCAGGGATTTGTACCATGGTTTGATGTTTGCTGGACTGGGGTTTAGGTGATCGAAACTAAAATTTAGAGGCACTGCCATGCAATCTTTTCAACCCCTGATAATGGAATGATAAAATGATGCTGAGAGTCTGACAAAGGGTTGAAAGGTAAAACACATTCATAACCTAGCAAATTTGCCACCAAAACATTATAAAACACCTCTCAAATATCTCAACATAAAAAGCAAAGACACATTTCCATCCAACATGGCACTCAAACTCAAAATCATTGATCAATGCCCAAGGGCATTTCAAAAATAAAAACGCATTAACAATGTCACTCTTTGGACGAAAAGTATGACACAAACCAAGAAGACTGCAATATTAGTTACTTCATCTGCTCTATTACCAAACTAAAGAAAGTTCCAGGTGGTGTTTAGTAAAACTTCCTTAAATGGACTGAGATCTTATCCAAGTGATGCAATATCTGACTGATCTGAAGGCCCAAATGCATATCCGACTGAGGCAAGGTTTTACTGTACTTCAACCACAACAAGCAACATTGTATATAGTGCCGGTTAATCAGTTTTAAAGCTCTCAAAGCAAAAGCGAGCTAGTCATAACCATAGCAATCAAGAGCGCTACCAAACACCTCAGCAGCGCCACCTGAAGTTTCAAAACTAAAGGTACCTCTGCCTTGACCAGCAGGTATCCCAAGGTAAATTGCCACATGTAAGGCACAAGAAAATATTAAAGAAAACAACAACGATTTTAAGTCCACTTGACATGTTTCGATGTTATTTATTCAAACACCATCATCAGAAGAGAGAATGCAGTGGCCACCTAGCTAAGCCCAGCAACGAGTAGGCCTAATGAAGCACAGATATAGTCAGTTACAAGGAGTGACAATGAACTAGACTAACGACAGCCTGTGGTGTGCCAGTTGCCTATTGAGATTGGGCTTGCAGGAACTGATGTAAAGCCTCACGAATTTTAAGCTCCTTTGTTGTTACTGCCTGGTCTATTATTGCAAAGTCATTGAAAGAGCACTGCTGATAACAATGATTGGAGCTCTGTAGGTGAATATTTACATGTGAGCTTCTGTCAGAGTTTAGATGTTCCTTGGTCCTGGTTTTCAAATGGTGAACAGTTTCGCCTATATAACTGGAGCCACATATCCAGCAGAGATAAATTTGTACACTATCCTGGACCGTAGGCCAATAGGAATTTTGTCCTTAGGGTTAATTGTCACTCCTTGTAACTGACTGTATCTGTGTTTCATTACTTGTTGCTGGGCCTAGCTAGGTGGCCACTGCATTCTCTCTTCTGATGATGGTATTTGAATAAATGACACCGAAACATGTCAAGTCCACTTAAAACCATTGTTGTTTTCTTTAATATATGCTGCTACTTGCTATCATGGAGATCAAAAGAAAATAGTATAAAAGGTTCTGGTCTGTTTCTTTTTGAAAATTGATGCAGGAATGCTGATTTCTAAAGTTACATAAGACACTAGAAAAGTGTCCAAATTTGGCCAACTTGGAAATATCATAACTAAAAAACAGGCGATAGGATTCACATGAAACTTCCATGTGCTTTATGGACTGCCCTATGGACTGCTCTATGGACTGCTCTATGGACTGCTTGAGGGCAGGAATTGTATGATTTTGACGAAAAAATCTAATTGCATAAAACAAAAGTGAAATGATAATTTTGAAAATTGTGATTTGCTCTTGAGCATTTATATTAAACAAAATTTGGTGACGTTATCAACACCCTAGTTTTGCTATCTATGTACCTTTCTTTGTAAATAAATTTTCCCAACAAAAAAGACATGGTCACCTGACGCAATTAGCTATAGATTGATAAAAAGTCAAAAATCAAATTCTAAAGGCTTTTTACTTTCAAAAAAAAATATATACCTTATACTTTTACTAAGTAGGTAATTTCAGTTAAAGGCACAAAATTTGTTGTTAAGGTTCAACATAACCTAAAGTTAGTCCATGAGACTATGTGTATTACTGGAATATTACAGATTCCCCGACATTAGGGAATCCCCGGTACGATGTTTATAGTTTTATTCTACAATGATAGAGGATGCATACGGTGGTGAATCAAGTCTGTAAGATATGGACGAAATGACTGTATACTTACCAAATCAAGGTACGGCTTTTTGGTTCCAAAAGTGATCTTTACTCAATATTTTTCTTAGTTCATATTTTCAAAACGATAAAGTCAGCTAATGCCAGCTGTAATGGGTCGAGATTGATAATTTTTTAAAGAGATGCAAGTTCAAAAACAAGATGGGTGCAGACCAGAACCAATCATGCTCTTTTGGCCAAACCCGACAACTTTTAACTCGATGATTGTAAACTGTGCAATGACTATACAAAATGGCTGCAGTCAACCAACATGGCTACAGTCCAGGCTGTATTGAAGCAGACAATGAGGAGAACAGGCTGGTCTTGTCCCTCTGAAGAGCAGACGGCGTGTCGTACTCAACTAGGCGGCCATCTTGAATGACCATCAAATAATCGCAGTTCATGATGGTGGAAAGGCGATGCTGAAACAAACCATATTGAGTTCAGTGGTACAACACGGGTTGTCATTTAATCAAGAATTCATTTTTTAAGGTCAATGATTTTTGAAGCGATATTACCTTTCTGCTCAATAACTGAAACATAAATAATAAACGAGATTGGTCAACTACACAAACCTCCCCATACCATGATAGAAAATTTGAGGATTTGACCTGTGGCAGTGACATCATATTTCCGTCATACTCTGTTCCTTGCGTTCTGGGTGGTGAGATTTAACTTCAGCGTTATCGGATGGTGCGCACCTCAATAATATTTCGCGCAAAAGATTTGCTAAGCTATGAAATTATCAAACGCATTTTGAGGTTTGCTGTCAATCTTTTATTTTCGTATGAAGGCTGCTTAGTCACACTCACAGCAAACAGCCCACTGTATTCAAGCGACAAGTGTCATTTTACGCCAAATTGTTTAGACGTCGCCAAGTCCTCTGTGATCTCATCGGATGTTTATGCACTTACAAAACGTCCCCCCAATGCATTCGAAAAATGATAGAAGAGCTGTAGACGAAATCCGCCAAAATTAAGTATACTCACATACAAATCAATTGGGAAATCGGCGCAAAAAATAGAAAGCCAGAAGTCACAGGGATGGAGTTACCATCTGTTACGTAGTGAGGTTGATTATTGAATATTAAGACTGACGAGAAGTAGGATTACAGTTCCACTTACCGCTACTATAAGCACAGTGGAATCTTTGAAAACTTGACCAATGACATCTTGAATGAGATAGTCCGTTTCCAGGTCAATCGAGGCAGTTGCTTCATCCATGATGAGAACTTTTGCATGTCGGAGAAAGGCACGTGCTAGACAGAACAGCTGTCTCTGGCCAACACTGAAGTTGGCGCCTCCCTCAGACACCTCGGCATCTAAAGTCATTTTAAACAGTCAAATTATTACAGTTCAAGAACTACTGAGTATTACAAGAAGCAGTGATGGGCTACAAAAACTTTTACACAAGAAATTATTTCTTTTATATTTTAAAAATAAGAGTGAAATCATTATTCTTTTACCTTTGAATAAGAAGATAGAAAACCAATGCCGTTATCTTACAACTTTTATTTATAGGCAGATGGATAAATATTTGCAATAATAAGCAAATAAGAGTGCTCAATTCAAACCAAATTTCCTTTGTAATATTATAATTGTGTTGATGAATAATAGTACAAATTCTTGACAAAAACCCTCTAGCCCAGCATATCAGCAGGTCTCTGGAATCTGTAGTTGTGTACATAATCAAAACTGTAGCTATATTGAGTTGTAGCGACCTTTACGAGTCAGAGTCCCTATTGAATCCGCTGCATTCAAGCTGTGACTGCTGTTGATTGATTATTTGACCTTCGGCCATCACTTGCTATGCCAGGAAAATGAGCAAGTTTGACTCAACAAACCTGAGGCGCATTCACCCACGCTGGCGTGCGGCGAGTTTGGAGAGGTCATACTTGTGTGATACAAAATCTCACAAGTATTCCTAAAGCAGCATTACAAACATTGTAGTCACCACCAAACTAAGACAGGATGCCTACGCAGAGTGATGAATTATAGAAGTAATGTTTACAGTCATTCCCATGGCATGCGAGAAGATATCTGGACAGAGGAATCTATCTCCCGGGTTACATACCCATCTATGGCAATCCTAAGTGCTCAAGTACAAAGTTAAAAACAATTGTTCCAAATAATGAATATGGAGCATCAATAATCAAAGTCAAATTGATTTCAGAGATAGGATGTGGGGTTTGAGTTGAGAGATAGGATGTGGGGTTTGAGTTGAGAGATAGGATGTGGGGTTTGAGTTGAGAGCTAGGATGTGGAGCTTAAGTCTTACCTAGTTGGCCTTCTAGAGAAGACACAACACCTTTCAATTGAGAGATCTCTAACGCATGCCACAGCAAACTATCATCCTTGACACTGCCGTACGGGTCTAAGTTTGACCTATTAAGCAAGGAAAATAGGTCAGTGCCACATGGACAACAAATGCAAACAAAGGCTTCCACAGGCACAGACGACACTCTATTTGAATGACCTTAACAGCGAAACATCTCACACCGAAGACAGTGAAAATCAGTGCACTGCGTACAATGCATCTTTGAAAGGTGAAGAATAGAATGTATTATGAAATCGACATGGAAAGCTGTATAAATAAATACGATAACATGTGAAATGTCAACCAGAACATGAAGACGCCAATCTGTTATGTGTCTTTGCAACAAGCCACAAGAACTTAATGTGAAGATACATTCTTGTAAGTATTTGAGTCATGTAACTTAATTTCATCTTTTGTATCATTCAGCAGTACAAACTTCAGGGAGCTTGCAAGAACGTCGCCACTGAAAACTTTTTTACCTCAGAATGAACTTCAAGCTGTCTTTTGGGAATAAATATTACGGTAAAAATTCTTCAGTTTGGGAAGTCTCTAAATTTGGGACACCAAAATTCATGCGGGAATTGAATTTTTTTCATTCTGAAAATTGAGCATGGACGATTTTGTCATTCATCTTATTTCTGAAATATCAAACGCTGCGCTTTGTACCAACACAGCCTGTAAATATAATTGACGGTTGATAACATTGTCAAAAATGACCATTAACAAAACATTTTCATGAGTTCTCATAATGTATAATAATGAGGTGAATAAATGCTTGTCATGGACTGTAACTCTTGAATTTATGACAGCCGATATTGCCAATTTCTAAAATTTGGTAGAAGCTCTGACCTTGAGTAAAACGATTATTTTTCACTGCCGCAAACCGGAGAAATTTTACCGTAGGCAAATTGTTGCCCGTACACAGCATCATGGATGAAGACCCATCTAAAGTACAGAGTAAAAACAAAGATCAAAATTGAAGATTTGATATAAATTCCACTTTCATTTTACAACCATTTACCATGTCTAATCTAAAAAACGCATTTTATAGTTGGAAACCAACAACAAATGCTAATAAGCATCACTGATCAAAGGGGAGAGGCCTGGTCTCGCCTAAGACGGTCTTAACTTCAAATTCTATTTCCACACAGCTAATTCAGGTGAATTGTGTAGGTGGTCAGTATCGAATAAGAAAAACTTTCAACTTCATGTCAGCTCAGTTGCAACGTTTTTGCTCCTCTAAAAACGTACCTTCATGTTTGCAATAAAATTACTAAACATTTCGGCTATGACTGGACGTATGATTTTTGATAAAACATGTCCCAGCAGAATTACAAATTGAAAAAACAAAATGACCGAAATGTTGATTTTTGACGACTGGGTTTTTTGGCCTAAATACGCCTTGCTATTTTCCGAACACCCCATTGTACCTAGAACAACAGAGATGGAATTTTCAAGTTTCGTGTGAAATTTCTTACGTAAATGGCAGCAACGACTTACCTCACACCGAACGTGGAAATCGCAATTTTAAAAGAAAAACACAATCACACAACTGCAAGAACCAAGGTATTATTTTCTTGTGCAAAGATTTCAGTTACCTTAAGCAATGTCATGTGACCATGCCCTGGTGTTAAAACATTTATTTCAAAAATCACTTATAGTTATGCTGATAGACTATAATGATGTGAGATGGTGAATTTTTATAGCAGTGACAATGAATTTCATGTCGAGCCAATGAGTGAAATATTTCTTAAACCTCAGCTTAAAACTTACTAAGTAATGTGCTACCCCTGAAGTGTAGTGAGCCATGAATCATCTAAATGATACAAGACCACTGTGTTTTGTTCGTGATTATTAATTGTGTAATTCAAAACTATTAAATTCAGCTATGTGTTAAGCATACATTGTGCTTTACAGTATATTTCTGATTGACTGCCAGTGAGTGTTTCTCTCTTTTCTTGACCATTCCTCAGGATTAACAAAACATCACTAAGCTACACAAAAATCATTTTG
>NMRA01001565.1:0-14125 GCA_002633005.1 Phoronis australis
TCTCAAAAATATGATACCCTAAATGATCCTTACTGACTTCGCGTGACTTGACTTCGAGAACCATCAGCAAATGAAAATGCATTGGGTCAACATGATGCTCAACTAGCGCTGCTACACACACAACACCAAGAACAGTTGAATACCACCGGCAACATTCAGCGAGAACTATGGTGATTGCGAAAAAAGATCGTTATAGTTCAAGCACTGAGAAAGCGTCATGGATCTAAGCCATAAATTATGAAGATAACTTACCTTTTCACAAGACCAGCTTCAAGCTTCATGATATGTTTGTCGTCGAAGCAGCCGTCCTCAAAGTGGTCGGAGCGGGGAGCATATTTCGGCTCCGACAGATATGGCCGACTCGACTGTAATTTTCCAATGACGAGCAGTGCACACGAAAACGTGCCATTTCTCGGCCAGATGCTTGTCTTTGGGAAAACTAAATAGGGTCACGCCTTCCACCTGGCTGGTGTTAGCACAGTTGGCGCACACACACCGATGTACCATTTCTAAATCNCGGCTCCGACAGATATGGCCGACTCGACTGTAATTTTCCAATGACGAGCAGTGCACACGAAAACGTGCCATTTCTCCGCCAGATACTTGTCTTTGGGAAACCTAAATAGGGTCACGCCTTCCACCTGGCTGGTGTTAGCACAGTTGGCGCACACACACCGATGTACCATGTCTAAATCACGCCAAGATTAAACGCTCCTTGTTTGTCTTCCACTGTTTTGTATGTGCGGTAAACTGCATTGTGGGATATTGATCTAGTTTGTGTTCCCCAACACCATGTCACGGTGTCAAAGGTCAACTTTTCGCGGATTTTTTTTAATTTTCGCTTTTTAACGTAACTACAGACACAATAACATGATAATTGGAAGATATATCCAACTAACAATATCTTGAAAATATTATTACAATTTAACATACTTAGACCTTGCAATTTACACTTTAAGGTGTCCTTCTATGCGCAAAAGGTATTTATAAGAACGTGACTTTGATGTTTTAATCACTGTGAGGCATAATTTGCCAAAAAGCTTCCCCGTATGAAGCGTCTACAGTAGCTTTATCGTCTCAACTCAGAAGATCTAGAGACAATGGTCATAGTCTATGATTACCTATGCTTCGTTAATGCATATTTAAATAGGAGCTGAGGAGCTAAAGACATGACTCAAGGGTCTAGCAGTTTTCCCCGGTGGGACTCAAACGAACACTTATCCCACTAGGCCACACAGCCTCCTCTGCAATAGGGTAAAGATAAAGAGCTCACTTTTACAATATCTTGTATCACCATCGTCATCAATTCCACAGAACGTCATATTTTCAAATCTACAACAAAAATATGGATTCGTTATCGGCAAGTACCATTACACATTCCTCATTGTTAAAGCTGTCATGAGCCATATTCTGGTGTCGAAACGACTTTCTTCAAAGGCGTAAAAGCTCTTCCAAAGCAACGTTACCGCATTCTTGTACAATACTTGAATTGCCTTTGTGCCGCTTTCCTTAGTCCACCATTGAAAAGGTTTCAAGACCTGAAAACTATGTTGTTTAGCAGCCATTTGTATCACCTTCAGAACACTGTTGGAAAATTGTGTTGCCCTGGGGGAAGGGGAGGCCATTTTTGATAAGGTAACCCACTAGGGGGGCAAGTCCATGGGCAGCAAGCATCTGAACCACAGCAGAAATTTTCGGGACTATAGTTATGTGGCAATCCTGCAGTGCCAGTAAGCATCAAAACCCCCAAAGAGAGAATGTATATGACACAAGCCCCCATCGACCAAGTAGCAAGCCACCAGGGCAGCAAGCAGGTAGCCTCCAGCACACCAACAGGGAAATTACGCAACATGAATTTTCAGGTTGTGTAAAAGTTTCCATTCCACCTTAAGTTGTGCAGCTGATTGATTTTATGTAAATTTATTCAAATCTTCCAAAATTCAAAAATCCAGCCAGCGTTTGGTTAGCCGCAGATAAGTTCCTTTGCGCGAAAATTACCACAAACACTAATATTGGCAGAAGACACAGATTTTTGAAGGCGATGAGCGTACTGTAGGTGATGTGGTCGTTTGAAGGCCTTCTTAACAATTGTGATGCGAATAAATCTTGAGAACTCAAAGCCGTCCGCTAATTCAGGACATTACGGTAGCTTTAAATCCCAAATAAGTGGATCAACATGGTTGTGTATAGACAAGGTTCTGGTGAAGTATATCATGTGACTACGGCTGGCTGGCTGTTCTCTATGCAGCTCCAAAAGAGTCAGATATGTTGTACATGGACTTGAGCTGTTCTCTCAACTTGTCATCAGAATAATTGGAACAATGGACACGATCAATCAATGATGAGGTTAATCAGGCCATTTAAAACAGCATGCTTTTACAACCTCATATCTGGTGGGACTTCAATACTAACTTCAACAGAATTTGTCATGTAGCAAATAAATCGCTAAATAAAACAACAAGAATGGATCAACTGAAATTTGAAATTTTCGGATGTAATAACTTCCTTTATCAACAAAAACAGAAATAAAGTAAAATAAGTAATGTAGCAAAATAAGAAAAGGTGAGTTTATAATCACGCAGATGTAGGCACACCAAATTATGTGAAGCTGCCTTTTTGGGTCATATTGGGTCACCACGAGATCCCAGCACAAACAAAAAAGGTCGATAACAGTTGTATGGAACATGGTTCTGAACAGAACACCATTGTGCGTGGTATTTATTCGCAGCTGTTTGAATTAAAAGGTGATCCTCATGGTGACGTTGACAAAAGCGAACCAATACGCCTAAAGGTTGACAATTTATGGCACTAGTAGGCTCAGAGCGATGCTCTTAACATACTGTAAGATCCAAATTTACAGGTGTTGACATAAAGATAGGTTTTAAGAGCTCTATAATCCACTGGATTTGATAGGTTGCTTACAGGTTCACGCAGTCATGGAGCGTTATCAATCTACTGATCACCTAAGATGAAACCTTTCACCCTTGCATTTAAGCTTTTCTTATCTTTCCAATCTTTGGTATAAGCCACACTTTGACCTTACTTAAGATGTGACTTTAAGTTTCCCAGCAGTTGCGCCATGCACCTGTTCTCACTCGCTGATCAATAACTGGATTAAATTTGCTGTTTGGATTCGTATAAAACTCGTCAAAAATTGGTCTTGGCATTATATACTACTGCTTATACGGACATTTTCGCCAGAGGTGAGCGCTGACAGGTGAACAAAACGTTGTCTCCATTACAGGCCCTTGACTCCTGGAACTTCCACAATGCACGGCATACAAGGTCAGCGGGTCCTAGTTGGCAGTGTTTCACCTGTACACAATCCATCTGCAGACCATGTTTGTAGTAAATTCCGAGGTCACCCGAAACCGGAATTGAACCAGTCAACCCAATAAAACTGGCAAGCATGATAATCATTTGGTTTTAACCATTGCCTATTGAAATAGGCAATGCCCAAGCAAGAGGCTAAAAGGCTAATGTTAGCGGAAGCACGTCTACAACACCGATTTCCTAATTCCCTTTTACAGGTACATTGGATACACTGATGTTCAATTTTTGTTTCGTTTTGCCCGCACTGGCTTTCCTCATTTTGCCCTAATTATATGGGGGAATTGTCCACTGCACCTGGACCCACCTTAGCATGCATAGCTAGGCAACACGTAGACCCTCCATGGGCAGTGCATAGGGGGTTGGGGGGCTTCACCGCCCATGGTCTATGGGCAGTGCACCACAGGGGGGTTGGGGGTGGTATGGCCCCCACACATTTTTCAGTGGTGCGCTGCCCATGCCCTCGGTTGACTGGTTTGCCTAAACTTTCGCTAGCTTAGCAATTCATACGCACCCTCGCCAACGAACACTCGAAATAGTACAATGATTGGCTAAAACCACGGACTTAAATTAGTTTATATGCCAAAATAATTCCATAATAACTGTGGACAAATAATGTAACAAACATGCCATATGCCGTGTTGGGAACGATCAGAAGCTAAGCAGGACGCCTGTGATCGGATGTGACCCAATATTCCAAGTCCAACATCGCCGCTGAAGGAAGAGTTTTCAAAGATTAAAATTAATGGGATAGCTAAACATATACCTCAGATAGTCGTCGCTTAATTTAATATTCGCTTAGTTAAGACACTGTCAATATAGGCGAATAAAATCATCTGATCTAGGCAATTATGCCTCGACTGATTCCACTGACCGAACAAAACTCGTCGTAAACTAATGTAGGCTACGTCAATGCGCATGCTCGAACTAAACTTGTGTAAGGATGCTGTGCGTGAACTTGGAATCCTGCTTAAAGGCGAAGGCAACCTTTTTTCCATGTCATTTTGAGCTAAAATAAGGTTGGTTGGTTATCCTAGACATATTTTTCACTTAATTACAGCTTTTCGTAATTTTATTAATTATTCGTCCGCTTTTCCGGAAGTGACGTTTTAGGAGGCAAGCGCTTCCCGCCAATTTCTTTTCACATAGTCTGACTGTGAGAGCTGCCGAGTCAGTCATTGTTCTACCTCGGTTGTGTTAAGTTCCGTCGTCGTTCGCTTTCATTTACTAGTCAGTCAACATGCCACACTGTTGCTGCGTACCGGGATGTAGTAATTATCGGCTCACGCGCGCTTTGGGAGTGCCTTTGCATCGCTTTCCGATGGATGACACACTTCGCCGTACTTGGCTCGTTCGTGTGCAGAACGCAGCGTTACCCGTCCACGCAACGTACAAAGCAGTGGAGAATTACCGTGTGTGTGGCAAGCACTTTCTGCCGTCCGATTACGAAAGGGATTTGTACGCTGAACTGATGAAGGTCCCCGCGAAACAACGCTTGAAGAAGGATGCCATTCCGTCTGTGTTGATTCCCGGCAGTGCCCCGTCGCCACCCCCGAGAAGTGCGTTTTTGAAGCGAGAAGCCTCGCGAGCTGTGGCCAGTACAGTGACTGGAGCCAGTGGAGGCACTTCATCTACTGTCACCCGTGCCTCCGAACGTACCCCAGAGCGTGCAATTCCTGGAACCAGTAGTGATTCGCCCTGTGCTGTTTTCTCCAGCCCAGAGCCTCTAAGCAGCCCTGCAGCGATATTGAGTAGTGGGAGTGATTACAGGCCCAGTTCGACACCCAGTGAAGAGGACAGTTCGTCGTCCAGTGAACAGATCGGTGAGCCAAACTTTGATAAGTTTATTGTGGACTTGTCTAAAGTGTTGGAGCTATTTAGAAGGTGCCAGGTGTGTGGCGAGGGAGTCACACGACACAATGTAAGCAGTTTGGGTGCTCAGGTCACCATCCAGTGGGAGTGTGTCACGGGACACTCTGGCAAGTGGGACAGTTGTTCCTCTGTCCGTGGTATGCCGGAGGTCCACTTAACCATGTCCAGTGGTGTGCTCTTCACTGGAAACACGTTTCAGTCGGTGAAGACAATGATGGACTTTGGAAAAGTCAAGTTTTTTTTCGAAAACAACATTCAACAACATTCAGAATTCCTATTTAATACCAGTTGTCAATGACGCATACATGTCACAACATCTCGAGTTGGTGGCGGAATTCATGGAGAAGGAGAACTTGTCTGACTCACCAGGGCGGTCCGCCAAGTATACCACATACACTCTAATGGAGGAAGAGACCAAAAAGATAATTGATGTGGAACTCGGAACAGCACAAGCATTCAATTGAGGTAGGCATAACAACGCACACAGTGCATTTGCACCAAGATGTGTCACCACGTCTGTCTTCAGTAGCCGCCTCGTTTCTCTCAACAGCTGCCTGTGCCTGTGTGTACTCTGCCTCGTTGTACTCGGGCTCAAACATGTACCCACCCACTGAATGTCCGTGAAAAAATTCCTCGTCACCACTGCTGTGAACAAGGTCTCCGTCACTCACACTGCTGTCACTGTGATACGGGTCACCGACTCCAGCCATTTTCAGCTTACAACACACTAAACAATCCCTAAATCCAACGCAGTTGAGTTCTCTACTAACCTATCTTGCCGCAAAATACTCGCCGATGGAAAGTGGTGGCGACAATTGGTGAAAAATACCACAAAACAAAAGTAGAATAGAACAGATTCGCACAGTAAGCTCAACGCAAAACCAAGTGGCGGGAAGCGCTTGCCTCCTAAAACGTCACTTCCGGAAAAGCGGACGAGTAATTAATAAAATTACGAAAAGCTGTAATTAAGTGAAAAATATGTCTAGGATAACCAACCAACCTTATTTTAGTTCAAAATGACTTGGAAAAAGGTTGCCTTTGCCTTTAATCTCAACTCGCGTATGAGTGAACTCGGAATTGAACATATTTGGACAATCAGGTGAAATTTTTTGTTCAATGTAAAGAATTTTTGTAATTATTGGTCTTATAATCATTCACTTTCTCCTTTGCCGTAACTTGTGTCAAAGAATCGGAGGAATTTGTGATTGATTAAAACAATTATGGTTTAGTGAAGACCGCAAATAGCTGAATAAGATTAGTTGAATTTTACGTTATTTTAAAAACATATAATTTGGTTTAGTGCAGTGCAAATTTTTATCCACATGAACGTGATTACTTGAGTGAACTTGTCAAGTTTCCTCCTGTATTCCTAGTTCACGCCACACTCACTTCCTCTTAATGTTGAGATTACTGAAGCAGGATTCCAAGTTCACTGACGCACAGCAAGAACACTGCGGTATCTTTATCGCTAGTTCCCTGCGTGCCGCTTGGTGGTCAGTACGTGGCCAGCACGTCTCGTGGCTAGGCACGTACATGTAGGGACCAGCGAGCGGTATCTTTCTACTTACCAGTCTCGGGTGTCACTCACTGACATGCACCCGCAGGCCGTGTACCAAAAATTGCTGGTAGGCGGTGTACTTTTCAGCAAGTTTTGCAGTCAGTACCCGCCCGCGGGTTCCAACAGACCCCTCAGTAATGATTTCATACGTGCTCCCCTGCAAAAGCTGGTGCAACAGAAAAACTTACCCGAGCCGCCGACACACCTGGTACGCGCAGTCTCTCGGCGATATTGGAACACACGCCTGCGGGCACCTTGTCAATATAAGTGGCCCAGTACGGGGCAGCCCGGGGAAGTCGATCCCGATCGTGCCACGGATGGCAACGGGTGTAAGGCTCTTTTGAACGCCCTAGGCCTTTACGTGTAATAGGCCTGTACTTATAGCAGTGGCGGATCTAGGATATCACAAGGGGGGCCAACATTTTGTCTGTAAACATTTTTGCTCCCAGCACGATTGTAGATGCGCGCACCGACGGAATGGGGGGAGGTCGGGAGGGGCGGGTTTGGCCCCCAGTCCTGCACAGAAAATTCTTCTGTTTTTTCCTCTAAAAATCAACCATTTTCCTTGATTTCCGAAGTATTATCCAAGAAAAAAGGCAAAAAAAATAAGAAAATGCGGAGAAAGTGTCAAAGAGAAAAAACTGCTTGTTCCACAGACTCGACTAGAGCACGCGTGCTTTACCCGATGACTGCAACACACCACTCCTACTTTAAGAGACCTACTTGGTTATAGTCCACAGCGTTTGCGCGCGAAACCTCCTTCTTTTTGTAATGCTTATCACATGTTTGATATTTTGTAGTGTGAACCAGTTCGTAATTTAAAGTTGTATTTAAAATAGTCTTCAATTGCCCAAAAGTCCAAATCCGTTTTTTTGGGTTGGCAAAAACGACGCTATTGCGTTTGGAAATCGTGTTACGTTAAGGTGTGACAAAGAGAGAATTATGCTTTTCTGAGTGATTCACTAAGGCTTCGATTAAAATTGACATCTTACCAGCAGCTTCTGTTTTTTCATCATCACTCAGATTCCATTTTCTTTAAAAGGTCGGTGGAGCANCAACGTCCTGCGAGTGACATGTATATAGGTTTTGCTTATGTCCAAAGTTATAAGTAATATATTCAACTAATTAATTATCTGTATTCTGAAATGTTTAACTTTTGGTATATATACTGACATATATCATTCGTTTGGGATATTTGTTTATTTGCGTAGGCCTAGATATGTACTCATCATTCACGGTCTTGGTAATATCCGTTACCAAATAGTATATCTGCCGTATCAGCGCTGACAAACTCTCATTCAATGATGGAATTGCTTGCCTTTTTCATTTTCATTCTCTTCATTTCAAGTTTTCTGTGTAATTAATTGTTTTTAACCTTTTAGTCTTGTTTTCTTTAATTTACGGTTTTACCATCTTAATGTTACATCCGGGATCTGGGAGAGTCCTTCCGTCGCTGATAATGTCTCATGAGTATTGTCTACTTATTACACTTGCCTAGTATATACTTTATGTCTAATCCTGTACCCAGGTATAGGCCTAGACATTGTTACACTTGCCTAGTATATACTTTATGTCTAATCCTGTACCCAGGTATAGGCCTAGACATTGTTACACTTGCCTAGTATATAGTTTATGTCTAATCCTGTACCCAGGTATAGGCCTAGACATTGTTACACTTGCCTAGTATATACTTTATGTCTAATCCTGTACCCAGGTATAGAAATTGTTCTCATCTCGGGTCATCTTCTCCCTAGATCTGGTGACATTGAATCCAAACCTGGACCTAACAATTTTGATATACTTTTCACAAACATCAACGGTCTCTAGTCTTTGCAAGGTTTGAATTGCTTAAGAACACTTTTGCTGATAGCAAGTACAAAGTTGTTGCAATATGCGAGTCTGGAAAAATCACTTGCGACGAACTCAAGACTAAATTATCTATTCCCAATTATTCTTTGGCATATCATAGTAACAACGGCCAACATAGAATATTTGTGAGATATAAGGTGTTGTCTGATAAAATTATGGAAAGTTTCTGCCATTGCTGGATTGAATTACACGTAAATTATAAGAAAAGTTACTACGGTTTCTTCTATCGTTCCCAGTCTCAGTCTTCTGTCGAGCGCAAGGCATATTTCCACCTGTTATCCTAGCAACTTTCTGAACTTTCGAAATATAACCGAATAGTCATCGTAAACGGTGACTTCAAGGCTCGAAATAATACCTGGTTTCCTGACGACCACGATAATCAGGCGGGCATTGAACTATTCGACGTACTACTTGCAAACGACTTTGTGAAACTGGTCAACGAGCCTACTATAATTTCCGCAATTTTGAAATCTTCCACTGACTTGTGTATTACCAACAACCTCAGTTCTATTTCGTCCACGTTTGTTCTGCCTCCACCCCCATCGGTCACTCGGATAACCATATCATACATACATATACGTCCCTCATGCTCAGCTCGCAAGTAACCCCCTTTTATAAAACGAATTTGGAAATGCGACAAAGCAAATCATTTACATAACGACTTAGTTAACCATGATTGGGATGCAATTCTCAGTCGAAACGGTATCGATACGATAGTATCGAGATTCAATAAAGAACTTACAGACATCCTAGAGAAAAACATCCATATCCAAAGTAGTTACCACCAAAAACAAACCATGGTTTACAGACCGTAGAAAGCGCCAACTTAAAAAACGCTCAAAGTTATACAGGCGTTAGAAACAACCTGGCAACCCTCTTCATTTCAATCAATACAATGAACAGTCTAAACACGTGGAAAGTATAATGAAAACTACAAAACGTGATTACAGTATCGGCCTTATTCAAAGCATTAAAATTTTTCTAAGAACCCTAAGTATTGGAAATTGTTCACAAAGTAAGAGGATATTCAGCCTATAAAAAACTCACATTTCTTCTAAAGACCTTCATAAACAAGCCGAAACAACATCGGAAAAATGCACATTATTTATAGAATATTTTACAAACAAAGGCCGCATCAATCCGACTAATCAAGACGTATTCCCTCTACTATCAATTAAGTGCAATGAACAACTCACTGATCTACCACTACGGCAGAAGTTAGAAAATTTCTTGAGGATGTCGACTTTAATAAATCAAACGGATGAGAACTCATAACAAATAAAATGACAAAAATTATAGCTAAAGAATTATCTGTACCTCTCACAAAACTATTTAATAAAATTCTGTTGTCAGGCCATTATCCTTCCGATTGGAAATTGAGAGTAATGGTGCCACTTCACAAGAAGGACTGCAAGTCAAACGTGTCAAATTATTGCCCCATCACACTCAACACCTGCTCTAAAATTCAAGAAAAGATTATATTTCGAAAACTCCTTGGACATTTAAACTCACACCTCTCTTATACCCACTGCGATTTGGTTTTCTACCAGGAAAAAGCACAATTTCGCAGCTCATTGAAATTACCCATGATATACATTTACAATTTGAAAATAATAATGTCAGGTCTGTTTTCCTTGACTTTGCCTCTGCCTTCGACATGGTCCCACATGACCTACCCATTCACAAATGGGCTATTCGACGCGGTGTCGCTGCTGTACTAATGGTGATTGCATTGCGCATGCGTCGCTGTCTGCATATAAACAGCTGGGAAAAAGACGTATTATTCTCAAAATATGTCGTCGCTCTAAGCCTTATTATTGCTGTTTTGGTCACAAATTCCCAAAATACCTAAGGTTACTACAGGCGTGGAGAATTGCGGTCAAAGGGGTCCACCAAGTGACAAAGAGTGTTTGTGCCCTATGCATTTCCATTGAGAGACTACATAATCACGTTAGGCTACTTGGTAAGCTTTTAGCAATTCTTTCTATCGACATCGCTCAGTGATGTTATGCCCACCAGTTACCCCACTGACTAACGGGTTTAATCTGTAGAACTAAGTATTTCTCTTCAGAAACTCACCGATACCCGGATGGTAGGCTTGCAGCACATGTCCACATATTGTTATCGGTGGGAGCCTCCCAATATAAGAGGTGTATGGGACGTACGTGGCGCTCAGAAGTCAGTGGTGACATTTTCACAGCAGTTACTTTCAAAACTATACTATGTCCACTAAAATTCTCTACATGCGTGAGTTTCCTTATTTTCTAACGGACCCACCCCCAGGACTACCAGATTAGTTACCGAATTAACATGAATGAGCTACTCAGTAACTTCGTAATATTGCATTGGAATGAATATTGACACCTAGAATGAATTTTATTTGTTTAGATCAGAAACACATTTTAGGTGTTATGAAAAATACACATTCTTAAATCACTTTTAGCCTGTTTCACATTTATTAATTAAGATCTTAAATAAGGCTTTGGTACAAAGATCATTAGTTTCTACATACAGTGTATAAACATGAAGATGGAAGGTCAAGTTTGTACTGCCTTACAAAAGCAGATTTGTCTTGTGTTTTCTTTTATAATTTGCTAATATTTCTCTGTTACAGGTGAGAGAAAACGACTGAAACCAGCCGCCTTACAGTCTATTTTACATTTAGACAAAGAGAAAAGCAGTCCTTCATCAATAACCAGAGGGAATTGAGCCTTTCAATTCACAAAGTCAGCCCTTAATATCACGGATTATGAACTCCTTTACAAATTATGGTAAAACCAAGAATGAAATCTGGTGGAAATAAAATACTACATCACCTCGAATTTCACGCAAAAAATGTGTTCCATAACTTCCCCAAATTTCGACCTCAAGAAATGTGGGCTTAATTTGAAGTCTACCGACTCGGCAATTTCATTGATTGATTAGAGACATTTCACTCAGCAACATCGCTACCGAGATGGTCCGTAGCTTGTTCCGTGCACGTGACACTGTTGGCCGTTTTTTCCCTTCAGTTTCACTTAAATTGAATTTCTCTGGTTCAAACATAGATGGCGCTAATCCATCCGAATGTTTTTTCGTACATTTTCTTAATATCCAATTTCGTCATACATTTCATTGAACTCTGTCTCTACATTGTCTTCAAATTACCTAGTGCTGTCGCTGCTGCTTTCTCTGTCGTAGTTAGGACGTAGAATGTACTACTAGGATTTTCTGACCCAGGTGCAAAAAGATTCGCGCCTTTCTTGTTTTTTGTTAGGCTGCGCGTGAGTCTTTTGTTCGTAATACGTTTAACACTGTCTTACCGACATAATCCCATTCTTGTCACGGGGCGGCTACAGACACATTAGTTCCTCCGCCAAAATGTCTCCGTGGGTATGCCGAATCTCAGATGATTGCATCCTGTCCCACTCTGCTCGCAGGGATCCCGTACTTTAATTGGTTCACTAGCCCCACTGTCTTTGAGATTAAGCATTTGATGTTTGATTGGGACAAGGCCGCTTCGAAGACGCCACGCTGTTGTAACACGACCCTGTAGAATATCTATGCAAGTGGAACCGTAGAGATCTGTATCGCTGTACTAAATTAACAATTTTGTTTTCTCTAGAAGGAGTGCAACAAAACTCCGGAGGCGATGAAAAATCCTGGCAGGCAATTGCATTCTAGGCACTGATGTCTGATTCATACAGAAAATTGAAATGAGTGGACCGGATGCAAAACCAAGCATCAGATTTCATCTGCCGAATAGACTAAAACTTCGTTGCCCCAGATTCCTGTTTGAAGAATCAATAGCTGAGCCGCAAATCTAGACATTGTTAAAATCTTTGCTTACATCATCTTGAATGTAAAGTAATATCCCCGATGCTCGTAACCACACGTTGNTACAAAAAATTGAAATGAGTGGACCGGATGCAAAACCAAGCATCAGATTTCATCTTCTGCCGAAAATACTAAAACTTCGTTGCCCCAGATTCCTGTTTGAAGATTCAATAGCAGAGCCGTAAATCTAGACATTGTTAAAATCTTTCCTTACATCATCTTGAATGTAAAGTAATACCCCCCGATGCTCGTAAACACACTTTGCTTACATCATCTTGAATGCAAAGGAATACCCCCGATGCTCGTTAACACATGATCGTGTTTCGTCATGTTTTTTCACAAATTCACCGTATTATCTCCAAACAAGAACTTTTTAACACGAAACACGCCATTTCTGCTGGTTCTTACTACATTCTATTCTTAACGATTTTAGCTGACTTTTCTAATGTGCATAACCACTTCTTCTGTCCGCGAACACATGATGTGATAGTGATGGTTTAATGGGCACGTTCTCTTCATACCATGATTGCTATGCTGTGCTAAGATTGGGAAAATTTACACAAGTCAACAAAAGAGACATCGCACGAACAATGTCGTTCATACGAAGCTTCGTAACCATACATCTACATGTACATCTACATGTACATCTACATGTACATCTACATGTACATCTACATGTACATCCTTCAGTAGACAGATAAAACGACGACTATAGTGAACCGAATCGAAATGAAACGTCACAAATAAACACCACACATTTCGCTTAATTTCGAATGTTTGTCATCAAATTTCTATAATGTTTCACAACTAAGTTCTCGTTTCATTTCCAGGTTTGACTTGAGGCAACAACCTCTTGTTTTTTCTGTACATGCTCTTTTTAAATGTACTATTTCCGCTTCAGTTCACTTCAGAGCTTTATGGCACGGGTTTTTAAGCAAATTATTTCAGTCAAAACTCAAGCCCAGACAAAGTTCATTCAACACAACTCACAATTATTTTTAACTTAACGCAATTTAACATGCCATTTTGAATTTAATAATCACTTTTGTGTTGTACCACCACATGAAATACCCGCCGTACTGAGTACGCACTCAACTGCAGATACCCGCCGTAGTGAGCACACACTCAACTGCAGATACCCGCCGTAGTGAGTACGCACTCAACTGCAGATACCCGCCGTACTGAGTACGCACTCAACTGCAGATACCCGCCGTACTGAGTACGCACTCAACTGCAGATACCAGCCGTAGTGAGTACACACTCAACTGCCGCCGTTTGTAATGAATTATCCGCGGAAACCTGCATATTTTTTAAAATATACATTAAATTTTGAAAATCAACAGTGGAATAAAGACAAACACAAAATTACTAAAAATCAAGAAATGTTTATATTTTCGTAATATCTTTCGACTGACGAAACTCATGCAAGGGAAAGAGAATCTTTAAATTAATGGCGATTTCAACAGTTAGTACAACAAAGCCATCACTACCTCAGGGGTTACCTAAGGGTTCATCCTAAGCATATCCGCGATCTCAGTAAAGCCCAGTGACACTCGCTATTTTAGACTTGCGGCGAAGTCGGAAGTGAGGTGAACTCAGATGCCATTGGATAACTAAGCTGACTATTCGGCTGCGCTAGTGTTCGACAGGGACTACATTTAACTACTACAACACAGAATG
>NMRA01001566.1:3012-14105 GCA_002633005.1 Phoronis australis
GTTTGCTAATTTCCTTATTTTCTGAAGCGAGACTGACATTTTTCTCTAGATGAAACCATTAGGGACAAGGTAGCTGGGACGCTTGTTTATCCATACACTATCAGTGATGACTTCAAGGGTAAATACCTAATGTGTGCTCAGAAGAACGACGAGCTAGGCACTACCATCGACGCGAATGCTGTCGAAGTAAAAAAGTCGCCAGGTAAGAACTCCACGGTCAAGAGAATGGCCGCTCAGCGAAGATGAAAGATACTGTTGTTATTTATGACAAACACTTCACGACCAAACAAAAGATAGCGTCTCGGAGAAATAAAATGTACGAAAATAAAAGTTAATGATTATTTGTACTGAGTAGAAATACATGTGTACATGTACTTAAGGTGTTTGCTACTAAATCGTTATGGATGCGTTCCAATATTTAATCACAGACTTTCAACCGATTCTGAGTGTGTGGTACACTTCCCCTCAGTCTTATGAGTAGTAGCACTGAACGTATAATAAATCTTGCTTCCCATTGGTGGGATGGTAACATTCGGATATTTTCATTGGTTAGAAGATGATAAATGCCTTTATGACTAGTCTTGACTGAATTGATCCTTTTCTCACAAGTTCGTGTCGTGTGATTCTTGAGATAACGAGGCATCAATTAAAAACAATAGAACGATTCAATGTACGTTTTTGACTCGTTTCCGTCCAAACTAGGACTTCTGTCCTGATGCTGTATGGTTACAGAACGTGTCAACTGGTCATCCTACCACATACTCCTTCATTTGTACTATTTTGTTTTTTGCCAACTTATAATGTGACATGCTATCAAATCCTGCGTTCTCAATATGCTGGAATCGTAATATCCAGTATAGGTGGCGCTGCTGTGCATGCATGTCTGCTGAGTGATGGTTTTCCACAAATAGCTCAAATATCTCCGGATACACGGACAACTTAACTTCAAGAGTTTGTGAATTGCTGTGTAAGGAACCAAAGACATTGTTACAAACGCAAATCTAAGTTTTCGGACAAGTTTAGAATTTCTAGAGCAGCATTTCTTGTATGCTACAACGCCCATCTCTCGTCATTGCCTGGTGTAACTTAACCGCCATATAAGACCTATACGTGAACACTGAGACAACATGTCTGGTACCGGTAAGAATACACAGTCAAGCAGTCGACCTAAAAGAGACATAGCTGCCTACGTGAATCGGAACGAAGAGAGTCCTAGCTCCATTAACCAACCAGATATTTCAAATCGTGAACTGTTAGACATTATGAAGAGTAGATTTGAAAAACTGTCGCCAGACTTTGAGTCACTCAGACAAGACTACGCCCGAATCCAGAAGAGAAAATGTTCTTCTGCGTAAACAAGTCAGATTTCTAGAAGAAGAAATAGACGACCTCGAGAATAGGTCGTGCCGAGACAACTTAATCTTTCACGGTATCCAGGAAGACGACCGTGAAAATTGGGACCGGCAGTCGGAACAGAAAGTTTAGAACTTTTTGAAGAATAAGCTCGACCTGGACGAAGTGACAATAGAGCGCGCACACAGAATCGGCCGAAAGTTCCCAGGTAAACATCGCCCCATTATTGCCAAGATGCGTCCCAAGGACAAACAGCGAGTTATGAAGAAAAGGAGAAGTATAGATAATCGCGACATGTTTGTAACCGAGGACTTCTCTCTCCAGGTAAAACAGGCAAGACGCAAGGTATACGAATATTCCCGATCGCAAAACATGTTGAACGCAAAAATTAGCTTTAATAAGTTAATTCACAACGGTCAAGTGTATCATTATGATGGGGAAAAAATGAAGTATACGAAAGTTCAAGCCGCTCACGCGCAGAGTATTCCTCAGACTCAACCTCAAGACACACTAATAGACCTAATTCACGCGGCGGACATTAAAATCCAAAGCGAGGCTCACTGCCATAAACAAAGATTAAGTTGACCTTACGTGAGTTAAATGGTCGGTCTTTCGATCTGGATATTAAATCTTAAAAATGTGTCTATAATTAGCCACAGAGACGTAGAAAAGTATATTAGAGTACAAATCAATGGACCAAAGAGTTGTCTGACGAAAGGTTATATGTTTTTTTTTCGGAAAACAAGGTTCGAAGCATGGAAAGTAAACATGACCAAATTGCGGCGATGGCGTTACGGATTAGGTATTATGCTGAATGCAGTGTTACGCTTCTTCTTGTAAATTGTTGATAAAAAAATGTTTTCTATGCTAACCAGGTCATCTGCTCGTATTTTGATGTCATGTGCAATTAGTCACATCTCGTTTAATTTGTTGATAAAGAATATTAACATCAAGCATAGCCTAGGTCATGGTGAGGTCAGTAGGGACTACCGGGGATTATAGTTGATTTTTCATTGATCTGAAAGAATAATTGATGTTATTAAATATATGTTTTATTAAAATAAAAAACCAGGCTCGTAATTGAAAATAAAAAATTATTTGATCATCAGTTCTGCTTTCTTGGTGTTAATAATTCTTACATTTGTTTGTTGTGTTAGGATTCAAATCTGGACCAAGTTGAATTTTAAAATCAAAACACCTAATTCGTTCGTCCAAAGCATATACCTCGTTTAAGAGCTCAATTTCAGTTAACTGGACAGAACAAGCATAGTTATCACGTTTCTTCAAGGACCTCGTTTATCCGAGGGGAAAAGTGCTTGTGCCTCCTGAGAGGGCATTCTTTCGGCAAGAGTGAGGGGAAATCTACCTCCCGATCACCATCAATAGCACCCCCTCCCTGTTGCAATCTCCCATAGGCTGTGTAGCATTGTGTGCTCTTTCAAATTGTCACCCGTGTGGTTACAGGTGATTGTCTGGAGATAATTTTTCAATTAAGTTTTAGGCCTCGTGGGGATACTGAGCTAGGCTAGATACCATCTTATTGGAGATTAGAGCAATTATCGAACAAAAGAGAGGTGGCCCTCCAACATTAAATGCTAGAATGGAGTTAATCAGTCGCGTAAGATATTGGCTACAGGGGTTATCTTCCCATCTCGTTGTTGGGCTATAGAGTCGAACAGGTTGGGAGCAACGGTAAAACGTCGTTTGAATTTCGCGTGATTTTTCTATATTTTTAAGAAGGAAATAGGGCCGATATTCGGCCACACAATTGAGAGATTGAGGGCCCTGTCCTTTTTGGAAAGAAAAATGCATCATGTTTCAACCCGTAGAATGGACGGCGCGCACCATACTATGGGGGGCTAGGCCGCACATGGTCTATAGGCGGTGCACCAAGGGCGGCTGAGGAGGCTTGAGCCCCCCACTTTTTCAGCGCTGAGCCGCCCATGCGTAGTCATGAAAACATAGTCTGGCTGGCAGAATATTTTCTGGTCGTCTACGATGATGTTTGGCAACCGAGATGCGACAAAATATGATCTAACTTTTCGAAAACATTTATAAATTTTACACGGACATATGTTCCTTCGTCGCGGCGTATGGCAACAACCCAACGCTTCGAATCTCAACGTTCTTAGGGAAAACAGACAGCTTAGAGTCCGTATTTTTTCAAGCCGTTCAAGTAACAGGAATACAGCTATGCCGATATCATAACGTAAAATTGCCGTGAGGACTTGACAGGGACCTCAGGGGTTTCACACTCCACTGATTTATCCACATTATTTTGAAAACGCTTTGTCCAGTCGCACATTGTGTCTCATAAAAGAGACAAGCATACCAGCAGCTGACGCAGCAAGTAGAACTACTCTCGTTTATCACATTGGTGTAGACTCACAGTTGAACAATGGTTTTCTGTAGACCCCAAACCGTCCCGAGTTGCACCAAATACCAACTCGGGACGGTCTCTCACGACGATTAAGCGTTATGATGCCAACAGAGCTATCGTAGCGAGCCTCGTTTTGGAACGCGCCTCCTGTCGGCGTGAATTGGGTCTATGAATGATGTGAATGGTGGCTCAAAGACGATAAGTTAGCGGTTAGGCCATGGCCCACTCTCGGTGGTCGGCTGGAATGCTCAAGGTCTTGCGGATAAAAAGCGTTCAAGCATATCTATCTGAACATGATGTTATATGTGTTTCGGAAACGTGGGCGAAAACAACGTCACAGTTCAGTTTGTCGGGTTACGCGTCGTTTACTGTCTGTAAAAAGAAAGCCAAAAATATGTCAGGTACACTGGTGGTGTTAGTGTCTTAATAAAGCATTCAGTATCAGCTTATCTCAAGCGTATAAATATTCAGTTCTCATTTGGTATTGTTTTTAAATGCAACAAAAATTTGTTAAATGCCGAGAAAGACATTATAATGTGCTTTGTCTATTTACCCAATGAAGAGTCTGTTTCTTATGAAAACATGTCAGAAAGAAACGGTGTTGCATTTCTGCATAATGAACTATCACAATTAGCCAATCGATACCAAGACTGCTACATGTATTTACTCATCATGGGTGACTTAAACGCCCGAATCGGCTCCCTTTATGACTTTATTTTGGACGACAATTCAAAATATTTACCTTGTCACGACTGGTACGTTTTCTCTTTCAAGGAACTCACGAGACGACACAGTAAATACCTTTGGTAACGCTCTCATTGACATGTGTTGTGAACTCAATATACATGTTGTAAAAGGTCGGTTTCCAGATGATGCATGTGGTAATTTTATATGTTTTGCTTCAGGAGGCTGCAGTTTAGTTTATTATTCACTTATATCTACTGATTTATTTGAAATTGTGAACGATTTTAAAGTAGATGCCTGGGACGAGTCAGATCACTCGCCTAGTATATGAAGCTTTAAGCGTGAAGAACCATTGATTATGTCGTGTGATGAGACACACGTGTTACGCCCGCATCATAGTATTAAGTGGGATAGTGCCGAAACAGTTGAATACTCGCAGGCGTTTTCAGTCCAATTACATGACTGCGCAATGACAATAGAAGAGTATTTAACAAAAATGATGTAGACAAGGCGGTTCAGTGTATCTCCGATCTATATTTACAGACGGCATTGACATTTTCAAATCATAAAAACGAGTCGATCACTGGAAAAAATAAAGGCAAGAAACCAAATCAACCCTTGTGGTGGGATAAAGAATCTGCCAAAAATGCTAAACGTTGATCCTCAAGTCGATTTCGTTGTTATACATCCGCTTCAAACATGGATAATTATAAATTAAAAAGAAAACATTTCCGTGACGTGTATAGACAAAAGAGAAAAATTAAGAAGGTCAGTTACTGGAAAGTATTTCCAAGAATAGGAAGAATCTAAAAGAATTTTGGAAAATGATCAAATTTAGTACGCAACCTACGAGGTACACAGCCACGTCTATTACACCACAAAAGTGGCATGATTATTTTAAGAGTCTGTTAAACAAAGAAGTGCCTGTTAGCGATTCACTCATGAATACTGTCATCGATAGGCAGACTTGTCATGATAACTGCTGTGAAGAGTGTACCCACAACATACACGATGATTTAAATGCGGACATTTCGTGTTATGACATTATCCAGAACATTGATCAGCTCCCATATGGTAAGGCCGCTGGTATTGATGGAGTTACTTTTGGAATGTTAAAATGTACCGATTCTGCATAAGGTAACGTGGACGATGAGAATAATTATGGAAGTATTTCGCTTCTGTCGGCTATTGGGAAGCTCTTTACCAGAATACTGAATAACCGATTGTACAACTGGGCTAAACGTAATGGTCAACTTATTGAAGCCCAAGCAGGGTTCCGTAAGGGTTACACGACTGTTGATCATATATTTCCTTAGTATGCAATATGTCAGAAACACATAAGCAAAAACGTGGCAGGTTCTGTTGTGCATTTCTTGACTTTTCAAAAGCTTTTGATCAAGTACCACATATATTACTTTTTCGTAGACTTGTGCAAATTTATGTTCATGGTAATATGTTATCAATTCTGCGATCAATGTATAGCAAGTTGAGATCATGTGTTAAAACACGTGATAGTTTAACAGACTTATTTAATTGCACTATTGGAACTCGACAAGGCTGTATGATAAGCCCTATACTATTTGTTTTGTATCTCAATCAGTTTTTAGAAAAACTCAATCCACGTTGTGATATAAATAGCATCTACTTAGATGAGCATGCTACAAATATTAATTCCCTATTATATGCAGATGACATGGATTTGTGCTATCTAACAGCGTCGAACTTGCAACGTATGTTGAATTGTCTCAATGATTATTGCGATTCATAGGGTATGGCTATGAATTTAAAGAAAACCAAAATAATTGTACTTAGAAATGGAGGTCCCTTAAGACACTATGAGAAATGTTTTTTTTTTAACGAACAGCAAGTTAATACTGTATCTCATTTTTGCACCCACATATTTATATGTGGACGCATTATGCCTCCATCTCCGTCCGTCTGTCCGTCCGTCCGAGCGGCGTCCGTCCGGGGTCCGGCGTCCGCTGCTCTATGTCCAAAACCCTCTAACATACGTTCATGAAATTTGGCACATTATGTTTCATTCATGAAAGGGACGGCATGAGCGAACTTTCGGACGGATCCGACTACCGATGTGCCCCCTAGTGGCAATTTTATTTTTTACGCTTTCCTTTGTATTTTTAAATGTTCTGAACGGATTTTCATGAAATTTATGATGTAGGCACCTATTAGTGAGATGACGCTATCCTCTCGTTTTCGGATGCATTCGACGTAGTTTGGGCCACCTAGTGGCCATTTTTGCTGTTTTCAAATCTGTTTTTTGCGTCTGCCCCTCTATCAACCAAACCACTCAAAGGATGATTGCGAAAATTGGCATGTATGTCAAAGAGGACAGTTGACGATGATTTCATAACGCTAAACCCTCGTGAGAGACCGCCCCGAGTTGGCTGCTTGAGCAACTCGGGGCGGTCTGGGATCAAGCGGAAAAACCACAGGGTAGATCTGTGGTCGACGAATCTATTCGGTCGATTATATTTTATTGCCCGTGAAGCCGCTAAGGGCTGCCTGAAGAAATATGACTCGCGCGTTTGCATTTTCGCCTTTTTCAATGACATGTAAAAGATTCATCAACAAATTTCTCGTAAAATTCTGAAAACAAGCGTTTTTCTCCCACGAAAATCGATGAAGTTTTGGCCGAGATATTTCACTTTCAATCAAGGCTAGCCCTGCGCACTCATAGAATCGTCACAAGATAACTACGCGGTAATGCGGTTTCACTGTCAACAAAGGAAGACGTCGAAATCGACTTATAATTGCCATTTTTAAACTATTTGTATGTTAAATTATCAAAATGTAAGTAAAATCGTACTATATATTTTAACCAGAAAACAGCAATTTCATTTTGGTGAACATGTCTATAAGGACCTAACTCGCGCATGGTGGTGAGTAGTGAGTGCGGCCAACACGTGAGGATGGCTGTGTTGTTGTTTTTGCTCTCAACTCAAAAGTAGCCGTTTCAAAATGGAAGATGGANGGAAAATGATCAAATTTAGTACGCAACCTCCGAGGTACACAGCCACGTCTATTACACCAAAAAAGTGGCATGATTACTTTAAGAGTTTGTTAAACAAAGAAGTGCCTATTAGCGATTCACTCATGAATACTGTCATCGATAGGCAGACTAGTCATGATAACTGCTGCTGTGAAGAGTGTACTCACAACATACATGTACACGATGATATAAATGCGGACATTTCGTGTTATGAAATTATCCAGAATATTGATCAGCTCCCATATGGCAAGGCCGCTGGTATTGATGGAGTTACTTTTGGAATGTTAAAATGTACCAAAACATACATTTCGCCGATTCTGCATAAGTTGTTCAATGTAATTTTCGAGTCAGGTTTCTATCCCCAGGCTTGGTGTGATGCGATGTTAATTCCGTTGTTTAAACAAGGTAACGTGGACGATGAGAATAATTATAGAGGTATTTCGCGTCTGTCGGCTATTGGGAAGCTCTTTACCAGAATACTGAATAACCGACTGTATACATGTAACTGGGCGGAACATAAGGGTAAACCTTTTGAGGGCCGGGCAAGGTTCCGCAAGTGTTACGCGACTGTGGATCTTATATTTTCTTAATACGCATTATGTCAGAAACACATAAGCAAAAACGTGGCAGGTTCTATTTTGCATTTATTGACTTTTCAAAAGCTTTTGGTCGAGTACCACATATTTTACTTTTTCGTAGACTTGTGCAAATTAATGTTTATGGTAATATGTTATTAATTCTGCGATCAATGTATAGCAAATTGAGATCATGTGTTAAAACACGTGATGACTTAACAGACTTATTTAATTGCACTATTGGAACTCGACAAGGCTGCATGATAAGCCCCCTACTATTTGTTTTGTATCTCAATGAGTTTTTGAAAAAACTCAATTCACGTTGTGATATAAATAGCATCTACTTAGATGAGCATGCTACACATATTAATTCCCCATTATATGCAGATAACATGGTTTTGTGCTCTCTAACAGCGTCTAACTTGCAACCTATGTTGAATTGTCTCAATGATTATTGCGATTCATGGGGTATGGCTGTGAATTTAAAGAAAACCAAAATAATTGTATTTAGACATGGAGGTCCATTAAGACACTATGACAAATGTTTTTTTAACAAACAGCAAGTTAATACTGTATCTCATTATTATGCGCCCACATATTTATATGTGGACGCATTATGCCGCCATCTCCGTCCGTCCGTATGTCCGTCCGGGCGGCGTCATTACGGTGTCCGGCGTCCGCTGCTCTATCTTCAAAACCCTCTGACATACGTTCCTGAAATTTGGCACATATGTTCCATTCATAATTGGAACGGCATGAGCAAAATTTCGGGCGGATCCGACTACCGGTGTGCCCCCTAGTCAGGCAATTTTAGTTTTTACGCTTACCTTTGTATCTTCAAAAGTCCTGAACGGATTTTCATGAAATTTATTATGTAGGCAGCGATTAGTGAGATGACGCTATCCTCTCGTTTTCGGATGGATTGGACGTAGTTTGCGCCACCTAGTGGCCATTTTCACTGTTTTCGAATCTGTTTTTTGCGTATATCAACCAAACCGCTCAAAGGATGATTGTGAAAATTGGCATGTATGTGCTTACTGTAAAGGTTATGGTTGACGATGATTTTCCAACGATTTCGACTACTGCGGCGCCTCCTAGTGGCAGTTTCGTTTTTGTTGCACCTATGGTTGTATCTCCTAAACCGTTCGCAGGATCTTTACTTAGTTTAGCAAGTGTATTTATATGATGTTGACTACGGATGACGACGAGTTTCGGACAGATCTGACTATGGCTGTGCCCCCTTGTGGCAATTTTAGTTTTTTTTAAGTTTAATTCAGTATCTTCAAAGGTCCTCAATAGATTTTCATGGAATTTTAAATATAAGCATATATTGGTGTGATCTTCTTGTTTTTGGATGGAATTGAGGTATTTTGCACCACCTAGTGGCCATTTTCGCTGTTTTCAAATCTTGTTTTTGGCGTCAACCCCTGTATCAACCAAATCACTTGAAAATCGGCATATATGTTCTCAGTGTGATGACGACCTTTGATGATGGTGACTGACTACTGTGACGCCTCCTAGTGGTAGTTTTGTTTTGCGCCCATAGTTGTATCTCCTAAACCCACTGCAGGATCTTTACTAAATTTAATGACTGACTACTGTGGCGCCTCCTAGTGGTAGTTTTGTTTTGCGCCCATAGTTGTATCTCCTAAACCCACTGCAGGATCTTTACTAAATTTAGTAAGTGTATTTATATGAAGATAACAACAGACGACTATGACTTTCAGGCGGATCCAACGGACACTGTGCTCACTAGTGGCAATTTCATTTTATTCTGTTTTCCTTTGTTTCTCTGAAGTTCCTTGGCAGATTTTTATGAAATGTGGCAGGTTCCTGTTTTTAGATGGATTGTATGTTTTTGCGCATTCTAGTGGCCATTTTTATGATACAAATAAATAACCCTAAAAGCACACCATTTGCAATGCATTCGTGGGCACATTTCAACGCTCCGCGTTGCTTTTAATTAAATTTTCCTCTGTCAGAAAACAGTTGCTTGACTTATCAGCATTTTTGATTAATATTTTTCCCTGAAACTATACTGTCTTGTGGTTATTGTTAGGGATGGGTAGCCCCATCTATATATTATATGTATACATGTGATATGATTACAGAATACTTTAAGTCAGATATACCCAGAAGACTGAACTCCATGTTTGTTTATTCTCACAGGATTTTGACGATATTATCAAAGGATTTCAGTTGGACGATGTGCCGCAGAAGACAGCTCACACTATTACTGAAACAGAGGAGACCCCAGTGGTGATATCAGACAACCAGATGTCGTTGGTGTCAGAGATGCACCAACAGATCTTTCCACTGCTGACCCGTGCTCCTTGGCTTGGTCATCAAGCTGTGAACTTGACCCTGGACTTCGCATCACCTGTGCGGAACTCTCATGAAGTGTCAGCCTTATTAACAGGAGACTTGTTGGATTCCCTTGGTAAATCAATTATTGCCAGAGTAACTGTGGGGGTGTAATGATTTTTAATTTAAAACAATATAAGTGAGTTTGTCAGCTCACAGGTAAGCCAACATTTTAACAAAAAGTCATGGTGTAACTAAAATAATCGCATTCTACATTTTGCTAGCATCCCATTCTGTTCTTAAAGTGGCTTTTGAAAACAGTTGCTGAGTGTGAGCAAGATTTTCTGTCAGTTTTGCGCCAGTTACAATGTTTTATTATGCGCCCACATATTTATATGTGGACGCATTATGCCGTCATCTCTGTCCGTCCGTCCGTCTGTCCGTCCGTCCGGGCGGCGTCCGGCGTCCGCTGCTCTATCTCCAAAACCCTTTGACATACGTTCATGAAATTTGGCACATATGCTCCATTCATGAATGGGACGGCATGTGCGAACTTTCGGACGGATCCAACTACCGGTGTGCCCCCTAGTGGCAATTTTAGTTTTTTACGCTTACCTTTGTATCTTCAAAAGTCCTTACGGATTTTCATGAAATTTGGTATGTAGGCACCTATTAGTGAGATGACGCTATCCTGCCGTTTTCAGATGGATTCGACATAGTTTGCGCCACCTAGTGGCCATCTTTAGTGTTTTCGAGTCTGTTTTTGTGCGTCCACCCCTCTATCAAC
>NMRA01001567.1:0-14013 GCA_002633005.1 Phoronis australis
ACATGCATGTGTACGCACAGCTATGCAAATAAATACATGAACAGATTTTCGAAAGTTACGCAAACACACCTGTTCGTAGGGCCTGGACTCAAATTTGCAGAGCATCCATTCTCAAACCAAATATCACTTCTTTTCATAAAGTATTGTAACACGGATATTCATGCGACCAATTACAATGCGTGCGCATTCAAACTACATTGTCATTATTACGTGTGTCTCATCCAGTATACAAGGAATGTAGCCATGTCAATGAATGCTAATGCTGATCTTGTACTTAACTCTGTAATAATGCTTTCACTCAAAACTGGTTCTCTCAGCTACTACCCTACTATAAGTGCTTCCTGTGTAAGGTAAAGCAATATTCAACATAACAAATTCTTACTAACTGCAACCTGCACGTGGTTCGAGGAAGGTCGTCTCTTTTCGTTTCTTTAACTCACGCAAGCATAGTACTGCTTGAGGATTTGAAACCTGGGATGCGTTTCGTACGTACAAAATTCTCGCGATTAAGTATGGTGTGGTCACGAGCTTTGGTTACAATGCATGGCGATATCTCGAGAAGTATTGCGTGATCTTGCGTCGTCGCCAGGTTTTCGCGTCTACGGAACACTGACCGAGCTTACTATCATTTCAACTGAATACGATGAGGACACCACACTAGTACAAATAATTCCAGGCATTCACCTTTCAACACGTGCATATTTGAAACTTTCTGAAATTCGATCAGTCCCTTTCTTGAGTCTAGTAAAATTGGTCTTTAACGAGATGATGTCCACCGATACATCTGGGACCTGGCCGTCTTTTGAAGAGAAAATTCGCTGCAGCTAAGTTCGCACTTTCAAAGAGTTCTATATAGATTCCAAGTGACATGAGTTCTTTAAGAAGCGGATTTACTAAGTGTTCTGCCAAAAGCAAAGGAGTTTTTTGAAAGCCTTCCGGAAGTTTGTGCTGGAAAGTGCGTAAATGAGTGGATTAAGGGCACAGTTAATATGAATAGCCATGACAAAGATGTCTCTGATAACTTGCAACAGCCAAGGGGATGTCGGTGCGATTGGACCGGTTGCGATTCTTAAGATTGAAATTGGTAAATAGCAGATTGTATAGATGAGCAGAACACGAGACATGGTGCGAAGTGTGACATATTGTCGCTGAGCGTCTTCACTGATTTGAGCGCCTTGAGCGACAATTCTCCGCCGTTGTCTCCACGCTGCAATAGCGGTGTAAATGTGCGTTGGGTATGTTACAGCCATGGGTATGTAAATACCAAACGCAAATGTAAATTTTGACATGCCAGGTCCAATGAGCGTCTCAAGATTACACTCCTGTCGGCTAGGAATAACGTAACCTAGGTGATATGTTGAAATAAACATCAACGGGACAAGCACCAAGACCGGATAAAAGAGTGCCCAGATCACCAGCATAGTACACACGCGCTTGGTCATCAGTGTTTTATATCGAAGGGGATGTAATATTGCTACGAATCGGTTAAATGCTACCACAGCCAACATAGACAGAGTTACACCAAGAGTCCATTTCTGGAAGATCTCCTCGGCGTAGCATTCTATCACAGAGTTTCCAAACGGAGTTGTCCCGTTCGTGACTATAGCGTATCTCTTCCAGACGTAGAGTGGGTTGTGAAAAGCCGCTCCGAGATCAGTCATGGCTAGTCCGAGTATAATAACATTACTCTCTTCGTCCTTAATAGCATAGAACTTGAAATACGAAATAACAACGAGAATATTGCCGAAGGTAACACAGACAAAAATAACAATTTCGATGATTATGTATAAAACCAAGAGGAACGGCGGTGCGACGGAGTCTGAAATTGACGCATTTGCCCCCAGTATGTCAAAATTGCTAACTGATTCATTTTCAATAGTCGACATTTCTTCGAAAGCTGTTTTGCGCACTAAAACAATCACCTGGAGTGTATGAGATAATCAATGCGGCACCGCGAAGAAAAACGAAGGAGAGTGTCCTGTGATTGGTTGACGCTTTTTGCGGACGATACTCTGACTTTTCACATGCCATAGGGAATAATTATGTGACAACGCTCCATGTGCCACTGTTGATATTTTGTTAAGGAACTAATTACTTTACGGTGCAATTTTGCAAGCAAAAATTCTTACATAACAGATAAATGTCAATCAAGTTCCATATTCGAGAATCAACTGTGTTATGAGCTTAAATAGAATTTTCTGGTCAATTACCAAATGCCAACTGCATCACATATTATGCAAAGGATTATTTAGTTGAATCATCAAAATCGGACAATGTTTGACAAGTTAATGTATGCTTTTGTCTATGAATTTTATGCATTTTTAGCGTTACGAGTGGCCATTTTGAAATTTCCACTTTTTGAATGCCTACAGTAGAACAGAAATTTATTTTATTAAGTAAGCAATTGTTTTGATATGACTTGGAATAACTCGAGTCACTTTCAGAATCACTTAGATGAAGTTGTGCTGATTCATTGAGAAATGGTAGGGTTCACCCTAAAACAGGAACTCGTTACGAAATTTGTAAATTGTGTGTTTTTAACCCTCGTCTACTGTAAAGAAGGTTAAAAAGTAAAGTTCACGCTTCACAATAAGAAGGACTGCAGACTACGTTAGCCTAGGCAACACAGCAAATTATTAAATATCTAACTAAACCAAAGGTTTGAATATTGACTGGGTTCTGTTATGTTGAAAAAGGGCCAAAAAGGCTAAAAATGTAGTGTACGTACCCCTATGTTTACAAATACAATGAAATTAAAATATTACTTGGTAAGTGAGCAACATTGGTCACAGACAGTTTTCTCTCTTAAAAAATGTTAGGTTAAAAGGGTGTTTATTACAAATACATTTGTTTTGAGTGAAATATTAGCATTTGTGTAGCGTACGTACCCCTATATTTTATCATGTGCCTATTTTCAAAGAATGACGGACAGTTATGCACGTGTATGCTGCTGTACTTTTCATTTGTTCTCTTTGAATAGATTTGGTAAATGAACTAAGTCTCAGTAGATTCTAAGTATTTATTGTATCAACCGGACAAGTCATTGAAATGTACTGAACGTATCCCTGTGCAATGTACCTATCTTCAACCTCGGTGCTATAAAGTATTGCTCACAAGTATTTTTACATACTGCTGTTCTCATGAACAATACTGATATTTCCAAAATGCATCCAGTCTGACAAAAAAACAATGGACATTATCAAGTGTGTGTACTATAAAATGCCACACAGGACTTAGCCAGTAACATCCTAGAAGACACGTCATGTGACAACTGATGTTGCATAGTCAGGTACTCTATCTCTCAAGACAACTTGCTATAAACTATGAAGTAGTGGCAGCACAAAACTCAAGACCATCCCATAAATTTTGTAACGTTGTCAAAATTTGATGTCGATTGGTTGTGGGTAATTACGTAGTGTACGTACCCCCGACCAGTACCATTTTTACTGTTTACAAGTTGAACACTGGTTTTAACATTGCTTTAACTATTTTGACCAACTGGTGAATGTGTTAAAAACTAGGCAAATAGCATCTATAAAGTTTTTGAAAAAGATAGTTACTTGTCGTTTTCTTTTTGTAAGAATCATATTGCAAGAGAAAAAATTCTCATTACATTGAGTTAAGATATGTAATGCGTCATCATCTAGAACAACTTGAATAGCACGGTAATCATTTTTCTTACTTCAGTGTGTGATACTTCTTCAATTTAGTCAAGAGGTTATTACATTCAGAGCTAACTTATGAATTTCGCCTGATAGAAGTGGGTTGTGACCACAAGTTGTAGTGTACGTACCCTTTTATACAACTGTGATACATCAGGCCATAAAATTATATTCAAGGGTTCTTGTGCAAAAATATTTTAGATTACAAACCTGGAATGGTGGTACTTGAAAAAAACCCAGCTTTTGTAATTATATGACATTCTTCATTTTTCACAAAAGTGGCCACCGAATATGGAACTTGATTTTGATTTGTTCGTAAGGTAAAATATATACCGTACGTGTCCCTGCCGTCAATGTTCTGGGTCTGGCCTAGAAGGCCACATTAAAAGTTAGACCAACAACGTAATACTATTCATAAAACATTTCATTTGTGCTGTCTGCTAGCCTTGGTTTAAAGCTGTATAATTATACGATGCTGGGATTACGGGCCCAAAGCCTGAAGTGCTGAGTCATCCAAGGCTGATCCTACCCGATGGTAAGGAGCAAAACTCGGGGTTACTCGTTGTCTTGAGAAAACTGTAGGCCAGCATTTTTGAATAATTAGATTAGTCATTTTTTCACCAAAAATGCAGGGGCAGAAAAAGCACATTTTTCCTAAGTTCGAGAAATCAACACTCGGAAACCTAAATCGATAGATATCCATAAACCTTTCCACTGCCATAAGTAATGGCGTATATGTATTGTGCGACCGGTGGTGTCTGATGAAGTGGAAACGTTATGGCGGCCACTACTTTCTTGACTATAGTGCCTTGATCTATGGGTTCGAGTATCGTGTGGCAGGCCGTGTAATCTAAAATAGCACTAGGAAGCCATGATTTTTTGGATTTTTGGAAAATGTGTCTCTTGTCCCTGTATTTTTGGTGGAAATAGTCACTAAACCAATTAACAAAAAGTGCTAGCCTGAGTTACATGGATACGATTTTTATTCGTCTGATCCGGTTGATGTAACATCTTTACAACTGGGTGTTATCATATGTATTGAATTTTCTTCAGCAAAAACTTACGTTTGAACAACTTCATATAAATTTTCAATACAGATGTATCAAGGTTATCATATGCCACATTTTCTTACGAATTCGTACGTGAATTGCCGGTAGCCCTTGACATGGACCCTGCCACCTTCAAGCTGGGCGCAAATAAACAAAAATAAAATTGCACATCACCAGTTAAATTTCCATTTCCATTCGAACTTTATATAAAAATAACGAATATACAATATCCATCTCCAACAGGGGTCGCTCGTTCCGAGAACAAAGTTTCTCTGGTCCAGCTAGAAAAACTGACAATTGCACTTTCTCCATCAATGTTCACAATTTCGTTGTCTAATCTCGTCTATCGCACGTACTTGCTCAATACGTCCACATTATATATCCTAAAATTACTCTTCCCACAAGATTTACCTATCACTCTGCTGCACTTATGGACCACATTAAATCGTAAATTTTCCTGAACGCTGGAACAGTCTCACACTGGAAGTCTACCATCGTCTCTATCTGACCAATGCCCCACGTTTACTGGAACTGGCACAGAAACAAACGATAAAGTGCGAGTACCCAGACACATTAAAACACAAACTCTATTGAATAAACTGTCAATACATGATCTCAAAAACGAACTTAATAGCCTAAATGACCAACTCATACTCATCGAGGATAATGATGTTTAAGCAAAACAATGTTTTCTCTCAAACGTTGATTGATTTAATAAACAAATACTAAGCCTCCAAATCCAAAAAAGTCAACAACTAAATGCATGGATAACAAGTGGCATTCTGAAATCAATAAAATTAAATACAAGTTGTATAGACAACTTACCTCAACACCTAAACACAGTCACAACTATTTCGCAATATCTAATAATTTTAAATTATGTAGTAACTATTGGAAACCACAATTAGAGTGCTAAACAAATGTGTGACCATAAGGAATTTACTAAGTTAAACGTTATCAGGAAATTATGGCAGACTATTAAGTCTGTTCTTTGTAATTCTGATATTAAAGCATACTCCATTATTAAATCTCAAACAGGTTGCACACTCTTAAACAAATTTGACATTGCCAGTGAATTTACTAACAATTTTTGGCTTCATTACAGTTGGGCCAAAATGTGCTTTCGGCCAACTGTGACAGAGCGCTACGTCATTCAAGGAAGTTTTAAACACGTCATCGCCTCATATTTTCAAGTTAGTGCACATCGATGAATAAAAAGTAAAAAGAACAATTACATGTAGACCTTTAAAACACACTGCAAGCACGGGACATGACAATACAATCAAAAGATTATGCAAGGCGTCTTTTCTAAATCAACTTAGAATGGCAACAGTAATTCTTGTCTTCAAAGCATCGAAACAGGAACCCCGGTGTAAAACAGATATCCCGGACCCTGGCTGCGTAGCCTTCCCTTGGAGCAAAAATGTATACTTAATAGACAACAGTTGCACCAATGTGGGTAAAAACTGATCAACTAAAATCTGACACAAAATCAGTGTCAGTAAAGACTACACTCTTCCTTGAGTAAACTAGATTATTTAGCCATAAACGTAACCAGTAACTCATCACTGACAATCTGATCCTTCATAAGAGCGCGCAAAATCTTACGAATTGAACGAATCATCAGTTCCCACACTCCACCTGTATGACTAGCTGCAGGTGGATTGAAATTCCACTGAATAGCACTCTTTAACAAATAATCATTAACCTTATCCTGATTCATCAGTGCAATCTCACGCTTAGGCTCCGCATCTGCACCTCTGAAATTGGTACCGTTATCATTGTAGATAATCTCAGGCAAACTTCTACGACTGATAAATCTAGTCAGTGCACACAAGAAGGAATCAGTACTCAAACTATGACAAACTTCAATATGCACAGCTCTCAAACTTAAATCAGTGAAAATACAACCAAAACGCTTAGCTCTAGCCCTTCCAACCTTCACCATAAAAGGACCAAAATAGTCTATACCAATATATGCAAATGGTGGCTTAAACGGTGACACTCTATCCTTAGGCAAAGAGCCCATAATCTGTTCACCAGGACGTGCATTACGTTTGCGACAATCAAAACATTTGCCAACAACGCGTTTAACTGCAGAACGGCCTTGTAAAATCCAAAATTTCTGCCTAATAGCAGCCAAAACCATATTGACTCCTGAATGACCTTCCTGTTCATGATAGAAGGAAATGACAAAATCAGTTACATAATGCTTATTCGGCAAAATCACAAGATGTCTAGCATCAAAACACACATCAGCATTTTCAATACGACCACACACGCGTAATATACCTTCTACCAACAGGATTCAGTTTACGAAGGAAACTAGATCTACCAATAATCTTGTTTAATCGTTTAACATGTCGGTGCTGAACATCACCAGACTCAATCTCCAACAACAGAGACAACTCAAAATACCTGTGATTGTACATGCTTAACAATAATCTCAGAAGCCTTCTGGCGGATTTCAGCAACCTTAAGGTAGCCAGAAGGACAAACACTGTCCTTCGTACCAGTACAGCGGAGATACATCTTAAAACGCAATAACCAAGCAATACTTTTCAACAGCTTGTACCACGATGAATAACGCTTAAACAATCGATCTAGAGGATGATCAACAGCACAGTCAACACCAGTAGAAAACACTTTAACCTCTTTCCTAAGTTCTGGATCATTCTCCGGAATATCACTCAGTTCACTTGGAGTAAGTGGCCAGCAACTAGGATCAAGCCACAAAAAGTCTGGTCCTCTCAACCACTGCTGAATCTTATCCTGTTCAAACAGTTTCAACCCACGAGATGTGTAGTCTGCAGGATTCAAACTACTGCCAACGTGTCTCCACTGAGAAACCTCAGTATGCTCATGAATCAATGATAAACGGTTAGCAACAAAGACCTTAAACCTAGACTTCGTATTTCTGATATACTGTAACACAATGGTAGAATCAGTCCAAAAGACAATATCGTCAATCTCAAACTGTATCTCATCTCTAACAAAACAAGAAATCCTCACAGCTAAAGCCGCAGCAGATAATTCTAACCTGGAGATAGTCAACCTTTGGAAGGAGCAACACGCGACTTTCCTAAGACGATAGAACAGAAAACATTACCACAATCGTCCAACAACCGTAAGTAAGTCACAACGCCATACCCTACTTCCGAAGCATCTGAGAAGCAATGTAATTGAACAGAGTAACTTTCACTTAATCCAACAGGTTTAAAGCAGCGAGGAACACCAATAACACTCAACCTAGAAAAACCGTCTAACCAACCTCTCCACTGCAACAACATATCGTCAGGTATCAATTCATCCCATCCGAGTTTCAATATGCACAATTTCTGCAAAATCAGTTTACCCGGCAAAATGAATGGAGAAGCCATACCTAGGGGATCATACATAGAGCTTACTACTGACAGGATACCTCTTCTTGTAGAAGGAATAGACTTCTCTACAACACGGAAACTAAATGTGTCGCTATCAACATTCCACTGAACACCAAGAGCATATTCAACTGACGGAGCCCTCTCACTATCAGGAATGTGAGCAAGAACATTGCGACTGTTACTAACCTACTTAGTGAGATGAAATCCAGCTCTCGACATCATATCACGCAGCTGTTCAATTAGTTGTAGAGCTCTAGACTCCGAATCAACAGATTTCAACAAATCATCGACATAGAAATTATTACTAACAGTAGAGCATGTCAAATCATCATACTCGCCTCCGAAATCCTCAACTGTGTGCTTAACACAGCTGGCAACGCATGGAGAAGAAGTTGCACCAAATATGTGGACTAACATCTGGTAGTCTACCGGATCTTGAGACAAATCATCATTAGGCCACCACAAAAAGCGTAACGCATTACAGTCATCAGTCCTCACCCGAACTTGATGAAGCATTGCCTCTATGTCAGCAACCAAAGCCACATGATCCTGCCTAAAACGCATCAAAACACTCACAAGGTCATTAGTCATATCTGGACCCTGTAATAATACATCATTCAGACAGACACCCTTATAATTAGCTGAGCAATCAAATACAACCCTGACCTTTCCAGGTTTCTTAGCTGTCACAACAGGATGATGGGTGAGTTACTCTTTGTAGTTGATTACTTAATTAACAATAGGTTTCATTTGTCTAATTAGGGGTTATCATATAATTAATTAATTACTGGATTTGATTATTCACTCTCCATCTACGCACAACTTCAAAGCATAGCTACCTTTTAAACAAACCCACAGTCAATCGTCTGACACAAATCCTGCCTCGCACAAAAAATCACACCATGAGTGTACCACGTATCCTTGCTCATTCTTCTAAGAACGCGGAAACACCTGACGATGGCCGGAGAAGAGACCGACCGTAACGTCGTGACAGTGTATATAGACTAGAGGTCGGTGTAAATAGACCAAGAGATTTTAACAATAGTTGTAAGCGTTTTGTGTGTTTATAACTAAAAAATCGCAAGTCTAAAAGTATAACGCACAGTTATGTTCTGTCTATATTTCATGGAAGAATGATTCGATTTTTTCACCAAACAGACCCACATTAGAGCGAACAACCCGTTAGTTCAAGAACTCGACGTATCTGTCAGGGTTTTAAATCGAATTTTGATGATTTGTTGGTGTAAAACGACGAATTCAAGCGATAAGTTGACACCAGTAAGCGTGTTGTGAACGACTGAACAGACTGCGTTCGAACCGATTACGCCATTGGTTAATTTCAACACCTCCGTCTGCCATCAGGTGTCGGGTAAAACAACTGAACTTGCTGTTATCGCGGAATGGGACTACTCGATCTAAATTGATACAAAATGGGTTGTTTTTGGGTGGCATTCTCTTTTAACCACAGTATTGTGTACCAATACAAAAGGTGTGCTTGACAAGTTTAATCGGGCGTGACTCTAGATAAGATGGTGATAGTGGAAATATGTTTATTTTTACACTCCACGTTGGGCCCAGTTGCATAAAAGTTATACGCCGTATAGCAACAATGACGTCGCATTATCACGCGTCACGTTGTATTGTTGAACAATAGACCATGACCACATGCAACAATCAAACTTATCCAGCGGATAATTTTGAACTTTTATGCAACCCAGCCCAAGAATGGTGCGTAATGGGCTCCAGCGGACAAGGTGAGTGTCGGTTGACACCCTGATTTTGCATGCGCCCCTGTCGGTTTATAGCTGAGAAAACTGATATAAGTTTCGCAACGATTGAGAGGTGACGAGCAGAACTTCCATGTCTGTGTGAAACTGATTCGGGCTCAACACACAGTGGCACTGGCACTTAGCTATATTTTGACCATAGTCTTCATACATCTAGCTGGCTGGCTAGACCCTGGGATTAATCAACGTCACAGGGACGAAAAACAAAAACTAGGTTGTGTGAATATGCACATACAGGTTGAAATGATGACTAGCACAGCCATTGACCTATATCTCTTTAAGCTGTACAGCCTCAGTGACGTCACAAAAACAGCGCTCGCAGTGAGGCTTTATGGACTATTTTTTACAAGTAAAAAAGAAAAATACTGTGCACTATGGAAGAAGATGTGAATGTCACTAACTAACCTTTATACTAAAATGTTGAAACACGTAATCATGTCTTACAGTTCTGTAGACGAGAGGCCTTTACCTAATGGACTAAATACATAATAAGCTTAACTTAAAGTCCTTCTTGCAAACTGCGCATGTGGTTCCAGTATCCGAAAATACTTACTACATAAATTCTTATTTTCGACACCCTTTCTTTATATTCTTTTCGCCTTTCTTGCCAAAAGCGATTATTTAACAGTATTTGACCCTTCTATCTGAGCGTATGATTACCGGTTGTCATCGGTTATTTCCGTACCCACATTTCCGGCTCATCAGTTCAGGAACTTGTCCTGAACGCCGCCATTTTTTCCTTGTAACTGAATGTGCTATGGCTTGCTCGAAAAGACTTCATTATTTTGTATTATTAGTAATATATCGTGATTCGTTTGCATATATAGTGTATTTATAGTTTGTAGTTTGTGGTCGTTGATTTTTTTGGAATGTTACGCGTACTTAGTATGTTAAAATAGCATTGGTGTTTAGTTCCTTATATAGGCCGGTCGAACCTAGGAACCAATATGGGTCGAACCTATTTTTTCGGTTTAGTTTTTCCTTCCTCGTTTTGAAAAAGTACTTTGCTATCATCGAAAAAGTATCAAAATCGGGGCAAGCACTGTAAAGTTATTGCAAGTTTTGTGGCGAAATTTGGGTCACTTTGTTTGGATCGCGTCGGCCATATTGGAAGACAACGAGATAAGTTACGAGTTTAAAACTTTGTGTAAATTGTTTTCGCCAACAAATTACGGTGACATTTAGTTAGACATATCTTTACTTTCAATTCTGCACGATTTAGCAGTGTTCACCAAATTTCAGCCTCGCAGTTGTTACTCATTAAGTGATAAATGTGCTCACAATTCATGTTGGACTTCGTCTCATTTCTGGCGGCACCTACAATGTCGACTTTTGCTGAACTGAAAGGCATGTTCAATCGGCTACTTTGTAATTTGTGAAGATTTAACGTTGATACATTTTGACAAACATTGCTACAAAAAAGAAACTTTGTTCAATTTTCGTGTTTTATGTGTTTGTGCATGGCCAGCGACCAGAGTTAGGCCTAAGGGTAGTCTTGGCGTAAAGCTGCCTCCCGTTCAGTAACGCTAGGACATCGCTAAAAAGCAAGACTTCGCGAGAGTACGCGAGATTTCGCCGTGTATTTTGAATTAGAACACGTGACTTTGACTAGGTTTTAGCTAGGTCCTAGCGTAGGTCCTAGCGTCTACTGAACGCACGCCTGTATAGGCCTACTAACAAGCTGTATTTTGACTATAGTCTTCACTGGTTGCTGGTGACTGAGGCTAACTAAGGTCTGCCGCGGCAGTGTTACACAGGACTAACCAGCCCGTAATTTCATGCAAGTATCTGAAACTACCCTTGAATATATGCAGCATTTATCATTTGACCATTTTACTTCGACAAAACAGCTTGCAACCGCATGCATTTACCGTTTGCCAGTGTCTGGTCTCGATCCGCACGGGTCCGATAGGCTGCGGTCCCGAGTCTGGCAAAATAATTTCTGTCAAAATTTATTCGCCACATTTCTTTAGCAAATTCCATAAAATTGTCCGTAGTTTGATTTTATCAAAATTAAGGCGCGCTGTCGATTTTTTATCGCCGTTTGCTGGCTGGTAACAGTACAGGCACTGCTCCAGTCGCACTGACGGCGTTTTCTCGGCCTGGGTTCCTGAATGAATTGTACTTCCAGGTTCGCGGCAAATTCAAAATGGCGGTGTTTCTTCGGGTGCGAATCGTGAGTTGCGCGTTCATTTAAACTGTTTTCGAGTACGGATCGTGTACGGATCATGTTATTTGGTAGGTACTTTTTGAATCCTTATAACATCTTCTAACCATGTAATAAGGGTTAACAACGCGTGAGAGAAGGACTTTAATTTATCTCATCGCCTTCACCCACGGTATAGCCTCAGTGACGTCAGACGCGCGTTAGCCCTCGCTGGTTCCCTGTTCGCCGCTAGGTGGGGCGGTAGCCGCGCCAGCTGGTACGTGCTGGCTAGGCACGTAGGGGACCCGTGACCAGCGAGGCGTTAGCCAAAAGAAATTAACATTGGAAAAACTTTTTGTATAAAAATGCGAACAAAGATGTGGTTTCTGTTATAGACTTCATTAAGTAAACTAAATTACATTAGGCGAAGGCAACCTTTTTTCATGTCACTTTTAGCAAAAATAAGGTTCGTTGGTTATCCCAGACATATTTTACACTTAACTGTAATTTTTGTAATTTAATTAATTACTTGTCCTCTACTCCGGAAGTGACGTTTTGGTAGGCAAGAATTTCGCGCCAATTTGGATCCGCGTTGAGTTTAGTGTGAGGATCTGTACTACTTTTGTTTTCGGGCTGTTTTTCTAAAATTGTCACCACTTCCCATCGACGAGTTTTCTACGACAAACCAGGTTGTTAGAGAACCCAATTACGTTGGATTTAGGGATTCTTTAGTTTGGCGGAAAATGTCTGGAGTCGGCGACCCATATCACAGTGACAGTAGTGACGTGAGTAACGGAGACATTGTTCATATAGCAGCGGTGACGAGGAATTTTTTCTCGGACAGTCAGTGGGTGGATATACTTTGTATGTTTGAGCCCGAGTATAATGAGGCAGAATATGCACAGGCACAACTGTCCCTCTTGCCCCAGTGTCGCGCGACACACTCCCAACTGGATGGTGACCTGAGCACCCAAACGGCTTACATCCCGCATTGTGACTCCCTCGCCACACACCTGCCACTTTCTAAATAGCTCCAATACTTTAGTTCTCAATAACCTTATCAAAGTTTGGCTCACAGGTCTGTTCGTTGGACGACGAACTGTCCTCTTCACTGGGTGTCGAACTGGGCCTGTATTCACTCCCACAACTCAACAGCGCTGCAGGGCTGCTTACAGAAACAACAGCACAGGGTGAATCACTGCTAGTTCCAAGAACTGCACGCTCTGTTCGTTCGGAGGACGGGTGACAGTAGATGAAGTGCCTCCAGTTACTGTAGTGGCCATAGCTCGCGACGCTTCTCTCTTCAAAAACGCACCTCTCGGGGGAAGCGACGGAGAACTGCCGGGAACCAACAGCTACAGTATCGCACCCTTCTTTAAGCGTTGTTTCGCAGGGACCTTCATCAATTCAGCGTACATATCCCTCTCGTAAAAAAATTGTAATCCGACCCCCAAATAGTAAAGTGCACTTGGACGCTTTTTGCCTACCTAAAATAACTCTCAAAAACATTGATGAAATTTGGACACTTCCCAAAGAAATTTTCATTTCAAATGACAATAAATGCATTGCTTTTTGACTTCGGTACAAGATTTGTTGTTTATAGTCACTAACAGGGGATCAAAAAGGAATTAATTCATTAAACCAAGGTAAACGCATTCCTCATGGATTTGATTGCTGGTTTCTGAATTACATGTTTATGTATCTACGAAAGTGGGTTGATTGAGAGATGATTGTTTGACAATTAGAAGCTAATCTGGTAAGAAATGACAATACTTCAATGAACTTAATTGCAGGCCGACATTGGAAATATTCGATCTATCATCAGATCCCCAAATATAAATGTACACTAAACGATTTTGTCTATCTAAAAAAGGCTCAAGGAAGTTGATGAATTTCGGACAGCTCAACAGTGTGTACTAACATGTTCCCACAATTCAAATGACAACAAATTTTATTTTGGCTTAGGAATTAGATTGCTGGGTTTAA
>NMRA01001568.1:0-14006 GCA_002633005.1 Phoronis australis
TTATACATGTTTTCAAGTTTCTCAATGACCACAAGGCATTACAGGAAGGACAGTACCGATTCCTTAGCGACGGTCGCTGCCCGGGCACTCCTATATTTTTAATTTCTGCTACTTTTTTGTGCACGCGATTTTAGGAATAATTTTTTCGCAATAAATGACTAACAGGTGGCGTCTCGTGCATGACCTCATTTTGTCTCACAAACATCAAATTATTTGCTTGATTCCTTTCGTGAATTTCCTCATCTTAATGCATCAAAAGAATCCTCGTTGTAATAAAACGTTTGACGTTCTGTGATGAAAATCTGAAACTAAACGAGGCCTAACGCGTAAAATGCATCTTTAGTGTCCATCTTAATTGTGTTTGTTTTTATTTTATTAGTATCCGGTATTACTAATATCATAACACGTTTATCATTATCATCGTCTCACCTGCTCCGTGCTGATTCCTAAGTTGCAGATACTGAAATCCCGCACCGCGAGCGTGAAATCTGTCCATCGCCTCGCCCTCTATTGAGCAGCCGGGATCATCCTGCGGATATAAGAGGTTGGGCACATTTATCGCAAGTGATTACCGCCCACTGCTGCGGTGTACTCTGTAGTGAGCAACAGACTTTGGTTCATAGGCCCATTCGGGACACGAACTTTCAGCAATAAACTAACCCACCGGCAACTATAGGGAATAATAAAGGTGCGGATGCATAATCAAGGCCACAAACAGAGTTCTCGGCGTAAATTCCCGGGATCTTGATCAGTGGCGTACATAGTATAGGTTCATGTTGGATTATCGTCGCCGTGCAGGGATATCTGAAAGACCCTGGTCCGCACCAGAAAGAACTGAAGCGTATCTGAACCATTCGCTAGAACGCAGCATGCCATCAAGTGAGTGATTGACGGCAGACTTGCACCCTACACTCTGTTGCTAAGTGTCGATACGGAAAGCCCACTGATATTCTTAATAGTGGCATTAACCATTAATAACATATTAGGTCTGCGACAACAGAACAATTGCTCAGAGGCCTCACGGGATTAACTCCGTGCTTAATGGCCATCACGGTCAATAACGTTGATTACTGAAATCTAATACAGATTATGTCCATGGAGAAATCAAATTCACAGAAGCGATGAGACTAAATTTCAAAAGGCAACGAAATGTAAAATACACTCGACAAAATAAGCCTACATTTTGTAACTGCAGTACAATGCACATTAAAGTAGAGCTCTAGACGGCTTGAAGCAAAAAACACAGAACACTAATGAAAGAAAAGTTTTATAAACACACCTGTCCAGTTTTTTGTAATGTCTTGTCAACGCCGTAAAAACCGAAGTAATTTTTCACGTGAACGTCATTTTGTGAATTGTAGGGAGGAACTACCGGGCCAAGTTTTGGATGAGATTTCGCGTAGTCTGTTGCTATGGAGCTTGTAGCCTTGCAGTCGAGGACGAATCCTTTCTCTTTCTCCAGCATCGTTTCCGGATCCGGTGTTCGAGGACATCTGTAGATCTTGTTGTGGCGCGGGAAGGGGTTCTCTAGAGATTTTTTCTTTTCTGGCATGTTTTCAAGCGTGACCTTGGCTAGCTGGTGATAATAAAAATACAACTGTACATAAATGAAAATGTGCAACAGATTTCTTAAGGAGATCAAATTATTTAGATAATAATGCACAAGTCCAAATTTATTTTCGGTCAACTTTGTTTTAATTTCTACAATAAAAAGCACACCCCATTCATACAAAAGCAATATTTCATTTTTTTTTAAGTCAAAGGATGTATATTTCCGAAGGCTTACAGGTTATATCAAGTGAATAAAGTTGAATAACTAATATGTTTACAAATAACACATGCCAATACTGATGCCGTCTTAATTCGGAGATTGGTGAATTATAATAAAAAGAGTGTTTGTCCTTAATATAAGTGCAATGAAATTACATTTTCAAAAGGTGAAAACTAATATTGTCAGTCATGGCCAAAGCACAAGTGTCTACTTTTCAGGATTTACAACAGTTTGAAAGAAAAAATAACAACGTCTCTCTACTTATCGAAACTATGGCAAGAATTTTGCAACGTAGAATTGCACACTAGTGCTCTAACCATTATCGGAAGATGCTTCCATTTTCATTTTGTTTCCTATGGTTGAATTATTGACTTGTGAAGACATTCGTCTGTTTTTTTACAACTACTTTAGGCCTACATGTGGTTTTATTCATTTAGAAACCTATCAACCACGCTCATTACTCGGATAATTCACCAAGAATCTCAACTTAAGCAAAGTTTTCAAACAATCGCTACTCTGAGTTACGCCTTTGAAACAATGAAAATTAAACTTCACAACCCAGAACTGACGTTCTAATTTCCTCATGTTCAGTACAACATCACTTTCAGCGATATTCTTTTATACCCAACACACACTTACTTTTCGTGACAATTAACCTGCAAGTCTAAGGTCTGACTTGAAAGCTGAGTGTAATATAACTCAGGAGTTTACGTAAACTACCGTCTGTCTGTTGGTTGCCATGCTCAGCAGATCTTAACTCCCGGGATTCCAATAAACACAATTCAACTTGATTATTGGAGTAAGGTTCCACATTTGTGCATTGTATTCAACGACTGACAATGTACGTCACATCCAACTGTGTCGAATAACAATTGCTGAATAGAACGGACGCGACCATGTTTAATCTTTTGATCAAATGCACGCATGCATATAGATACCTTCTGCTATAAACTGTTTTATGTTCAAGTTTTGGAATGCGCGGCGGAAAATTAAAAACACGAAAATGTCATTGTGACCTTGATGACAAGATAGATTGAAATTTCGAGATATCCTGTTTCTCAAATACATATTTGTTTACCCCTGCCGGATCATTTGTAAACTTTCAGGTAACAGCTAGGATGTGAAATCAATTGGAAATTCCGGCTGACGGAGCCTAGGGTAACTTCGTTTGCAACAACATTTACCGCTTTATTAATATCAGTTGTGATTAACCAACAGATGCACACTCTAAACTAGACTTCTACAAAGCGTGGCATGAAAAGCAAATCTACGCCAATGAAAATTTGCACGTAGGTATAAGTGAGTGATCTTTAAACTTTTAGAAAATTACTTTGCCGTTTTGAAATACAACGTGTTTTTGCCGGTTTATTGATGTGATGTATTGGTCCTAGGTTCATTAGCAAGAGCGAATAGATTTTTGTAACAGGGTTTTTTTTTTCTCACGAAGGTACGTCTGTAAATATCTACCGTATCAGAGAACTTTGCCCCACATGTTTGTCCTCTGTCTCGAACTCCTAGTGATCGTCTGATTATTACTTTTTTACTTTATGTTAATGAGCTTTACTGTGTATGCGACTAGATAATTAGTCCAGGGTCCAACTATCCGGTATCAAGGTTAATAATATTTATTCGTGCTTTGAGACCTACAACACACTCCTTTTATGCCGATACTTGTGTAAATACTGCCTACATGTACCTAGTAACGTCGCTATACACTGCATGTGACCTACATAGCAAAATGGTAACTGCTAAGAAGATTGGCGTTGACAAAGTTTACCGAAATACAGAACTTCAAAATACAGGTTACTACCTATGAAATATGAAACAGAAAAGGCTCGCTTTTTATTTTTTTTTTCAATTTTCAATTAAAGATCTGATTTCCTGTCTGTTTTACAGTGCTTCAGGTGCCTCGTGTCACACCTGGTCTTAGAAAGGTAAATAATCCTTTAAATTTTGTGTGTACTCACCTTCGTAAACTTTGAGTCAGCAAGTTATTCCACTTAAGTTTTCCTCAACAGTGATTTACTGCCTTTACGTCTAGTGGGAATACTAGAACTAAGCCTAACCACTGGAGTACACTAAGCGATCGATACCGAAGTGAGCGAGTTAAACACGAACACGGGTTGGACGATAAGTGCGAGTCCTGTTGCTAAGGACACAGCGTCTATGGGCCAACAAAGCGCGGCGCTGTGAACAGTTTACACAGCTCGCAGACTGGCTGGATGCCTGTTGGCCCGGGATTCAGTTTACCGGAGTTTGTGTACGAGGAGAAAACTGAAAAAATCTGATTCTTCATAGGCAAGGCTGCAATGAATATTCTTTCCGACGTACTTAACAGACTTAGTCGCGCAATGACCAATTAAATGACCTGCACATTACAATTGTCGGAATGGGGGAAGTCTGTTTTTACCCTTGCGACTGACATTTATAGCGAGGTGATTGGATACACCATGTGACATATTTCGATTCATAAATAGATCACAAACTCGTTATTCTCTGCGCCGTCCACGCAGTGCTGTAGTGGGGCACAGGCGCACGTACGCGCAGCCAAATGCCGTAGCGCCTACCCACCGTAGGTTACAATATAGTGCAGCCAACCACCTTTTTACATTTTATTGTCGCGGCAAACAACCACCTGTTTACATTTTAACGTAGGCCTACCGTTTGCGCGCCGTAAGTAAGGGACGGCATAGCTAGTGGTGCGTATAGTCTCGATAGCATCAATGAGATACAATACGACAGCATTGTTGCCGAACATTTCAGCGTGCGTCGGACCACAAGGCATACATGCTGTGGATGCTCACATGGAATTTTTATTAATTTTTCAACTAAGGAACAGATGGTGGATAAAGGGGGGTGGGGGCGGTGGCGAAGGGTCTCGCCGCGACCCGACGGGAGACCAAAAATCACCACCAGCATATCATTTCTGGGCGTTACGCTCCTATTTTCTTTTATTGTGGTTGGGTTCCCCTTCAGAGACCGCTTGGATTGCACATGGACTTTTGCCTTCGAATATATGTGTGGTTGGCCTCTCTTAATGTCTCCAACATCCAAGATCCGTGAGTCAAAAAGTAGGCCTAGATGTTTGTGAGTAAGGTTTTGCGAATATGTCAATGTATTATCAAAATTCAGTGCTCATACGATGGGTCTGAGCGTCTACTTACCTCTACCAGCACTGCGTCCGCAGCTTTTACCCGGCCTCCTTGAAAAGAAAAACAGTCCTGTCAATATGTCAAGCCTCAAACACTTTACGTGTCATGACAAATTATGAGTTGAAAATTGGTACGGTAATGAATTAGGAGAGATTTATGCAATAAGAAAATAATAAATTTAAACCTTGAGTTTATATTGCAGTGTTTGAGAGAGCTCCGCCAACGGCAGTTTTATCCTCCAGGTAATTTAATACCCGTCGGACCATCACGTCGCGAATGTAAACAGGTACTTAGAGCCGACTGGATAGCGTTTGCGGGATAACCAGTTTCTTACTTCTGTCAAAACCATAAGTTTATTAATAATCAACTAGAGACATAACAATATACGCAAACCCATGTTTGCTTAACCAGAACTCAGATACTGACTCTGTCTGAAACCAGAAGGACCAACAGAACAATGGAAGGAGAAATGCCCCAGATCGACCCGGCGACAGCTGATCGGAAGGAAAATTCTCCTCTAGATTATATTTACCTGATTTGAACTTGGCAAGGCATGGTCTGTACTCGAGTTTTTAGCCTCAGTTTAATTGTGTTCGTAGATTGTCACGGCACAAATAAAAATTTACAACTTTATTTAAAGTTATCCTGCCTGTGCCAAACAGCTTACCAGTCCGTTTTACAGTCATCATTTGAGTGTGATTAAGGAACTCGACATTCAATTATCTCAGTATTGGACGGTGTCCAAAGATAGGTATCTATAAAATCTTTGCGGTGTCGCCGAAAAATCCAGCAATCTCCGGCCTTCGCCGGATTCGTCTAATCCGAAACACGAGTGTTTCAGTTTCACAGCAAACAACCAGATGCATCATACCAGGCAAGCAACGTTCATGAATTTATTATGACCCACAAGTAGGCTATTGGTCAGAGGTTCGATTCAAACGATGAAAGAATTGGTGTCTACGTGGCAAAATCGGATCATCAAAGCCGGCAACTGGCCAGCGTTCTGTAAACATTGATTTAGACCACAAAAATTGGCCTCGAACAATTAATTGCTGTTATGTGGACCGGACTAGTGGCTTGACTATGGCGCTTCAATAAATGCGTCGTCAGTGCTAACAAATTAAATTCTGAGAAAGGAACAATTAAGTTGCCTCAGTGAAACTAATTTTACAGCGCGCGGTGCCAGTTGTTAAACGTTTATAAGACATTCTCCCCGCTTTATTTTAAAAACTTTCGTAAAACGGGTTCTAACGAAAATTAATCCAGTCGAAACTTTAGTCCAAATAATGCTCACTCAACACAACTTCGAATATTATCTTAATTTAATAAGATTTTTAGTTTATAATTTTGTTGGAGAGATTCACCACCATCCAAAATGGTCGTTATCAGGGGCGGATCCAAGATTTCGAGTTGGGGGGGGGGTGCAGGTCACAGGAATAATCAGAATTTGGGGAGTTGCGCCGCGCGCCCAGCTTAAAATGTNATCCGCCACTGTTTGTAGTGATTGATAGCTGCCTCATGCATTATGGTTACTAACTTAACTGCCGTCATACATGTATGTAATGAGGTTTCCGCGGAAACCACGCACACCTTTTAACTTGAAAGCAATAGTAAAAAATAAGTCAATCACAAAGAGGATTGAAAGTCACAAACGTTTAAATTTTGGTGATATCTTTCGACTGGTGAAATTCGTTATGTGTTTGAAATTGGTGAATGTTAAGAAAAGAGTAACTTTAAATGAGACGTGAACCTGACACATTTTTGGCGAGCACCAGATTCGCCGACGCCTTCAATTGAGACATTGTCATCCACATGACTCCATTTTCAAAAGTAGTGTTAAATGCCGCAAAGTACGCTTCTGTCCATAAAGTATCCACTGGATCAAAAAAGAAACGAAAAACGCAAACTTTTGAAAACGCAACAGTTTTTTTACACGGAAACGACACCCGTGCACATTTAAAGTTGTTTACTAGTGTTTGGCAAATAAAGCGGCTGAAATTCGTATTCAGTATAATTTTTCAAGAAAGCTGTATCCAGAGCAAAGAAGAAAGGTATTAATAATATCAGGAAGAGATAACCAGGTTCTGGTTATCTCTTCCTGATAATATGCACAGATGTCGGGATTGGAGTATTCATAATCAAATCTCAAAACACTGTTCCGTCTTTCTAAATTATCCTTTTATTTCGTCTATGCAACTTAAAAGGTTCTAAAAAGTTCATAAAAATCACGTAGTTTCGTCTTTTTGAAAGCCCCTCACGTAGGCCTACAAACGTTGTGAACACAATTCCTCACAGATTTTCGGAGGGCAGTGTGTAAAGCGTGGTATCTTATGGTTTCATATCAGTGAACTCGATCAGTCATTCCTGAGATATGATATTCTGAAGTTAGCCGGATTTGGGCATTTTTCTAGGCTCCTACGGGTAGAATCTTAGTACAGCACAGAACGATCAGGACTGACAAACACACAGAAGCACGTGCGCATATTTGGACAACCGGTCTATAAAACAGACACTGGACCCACCAAGGCAGGTACTGGAGCTTCACTCCCAAAGTCGTTGAAGTAACACCAAAACCAAATGGTGAACGCAACAGTCACTAAATTCACAGAGCGTGAACTCATTGACGAAACAATCCGATTTCTATTCCACCAGTCCAAGTGATCACGCTCCAGACAGTGCCGTCGTCTCAACTGGCCACAGCTTACGACGGCGCTAGCGTGTGATTCGCGCCACACACCACAATAAGTTCGCCGAAAAAGATTGGCAAATCAATAGGAAATTTTAGGAATGATGAATTTTTAGGAGTGTCCGGCACAAAGCATGCATCCTACTGTGAAAGGGCAAAGGCGAAATTGATGAAAGTTGCATACAGTCATGTAAATTATGCAATTCTTACGCTTTACGCGATTGCGCATGGCGTCATGCGTATGTTGGTGTAGTAACTACTACTATTACTTCATTCATGTGTTGCAAAGATTTCACATACTTGAAGCATTTCAGATGGAATAAGGTGGCCTGAATATTTAGTGAACTGTACCGCTTAAGGAAGAGTTTCGGTTTAAGGTCGTTGTTGCAATAATAAAACATAGATGTGGTGACAGTAAAATAGATGATTATGTTTTATTAGGCTTGTCCACGCTTCTTAGAATAGAATTAGATATCACAAATACAATGCATATACACACAGCCACGTTCTTGCACGCAACACCACACTAAAAATTTGCAGAGGTAGAAAATTTGGAAATAAGGCCAGAAAATGGTTACAAGACACCAAAAAGGCACTGCAAACAAACAGATCACATTGAAATGACAATAAAACTCATTGATAGAACATTTATGTAACCCAGCAGACAGTCAAATTTTCTCAATGCTTTTGATTTCTTTCACACCGCCAATATTTCTAACATTTGTTTTCTCATAAACTAGACAAGTTAATCATATAAACAGTATATTTCTCAGTCAAAACCATATTCTGACAGGAGGCACTAGTAAGGACACCCTGACCCTGGCCAGAGATACAATATATCAGGGGACAGTTTCTATCTAAGGTCATACGCCCGCCTATAGTCAACATTGTCGGTAGGCATGTTATGGCGAACACAAAACTGGTTCATATTCATAGCAGTGACTGCCTTCAGGAGCTATGTAAATGAACTAGCTGCCCTGCATTGGCAAACTAAAATTGAACACAAGACCGTCTTACCTCCAGAAGGGACAAGAGACCTTTGATAAAACTGGAACCATTATGCATGTTTCTATTCTAAAACAGGTCAATGTTTTTGAGACCTGGGCAATCACAAAAATCAACTTTGACAATCATTTCTGTCCTAAGTTGGCGAGACTTTACCACATAAGACACTGATTTATCCAGTAAGTAGGCATATATCTTTGACCTAACTGTGCATACACAAAACATAGAAATATATTTGACATCAACACATTACACGAGAACTTGCCGGATAGTTTAGTTGTTAATTAACTTGGAGTTAACATTCATCATGTGGCTAAGCAAGGACGCTGTTAACCTGTATAGCGGAGAGGTAATTCATAAAAATCGCGCACTTTGTGACAAGTTTCTGCAAATTGGTCCAATCTTAGGAATAGGTAAAACATTTCTAAAAAGCACCGCAAACAAACTGTGCTAACCCCCTGGTGGCCGCTACGCAAAAAATCCAATATGGCCGCCGCCGAAAATGGAAATTGGCATATTTCGGCTATTATCATCACCAGAGCATGTTGTAAATCCATGTTTTCAATATTTTTGGGTGCGGGGAGTTTATTTCTGATGTTATTTTTATGCTTTGAGGCCATTTAAATCTTTTCACACTTTCTCTGAACTGAAAATACCAAACGCTTGGCCCCGCACATTGTCTCCGGATAGAAAATGTCAAACGCTTGTTCCCGCGCTGCTCCACTCTTGCATCTATTGGTTATATTATTTTTGTTGGTTTGAATCAGGCTTTTTAGAATGCTCAGAAGAAAAAATGTCAATGGCGGTACCCTGATGAGGTCGGTGAATCAAAAATCGTAGGCTTATGCTTCATGGGCATGCTCCACATCGAAATGGCATCTCAAGAGAGTGGAGGTAAAGCATGTCAGGCGTATCAGATATGCATACCAACTCATTCTGGCTTAATGAGTTAAAGAAACAGGCATATGATGATGAGTACTGTCATGAAAGCTCTGGACCTCACGAAAGCTTTGATATGTGGGGAAAACGAGTCTGCAATACTCCAACAGTTTGTTACTGAAAAAGTGTAAGAGACTACCTGCTAATTAACTGTCGCTCCATTCGAGGACAGAGACTGGGCGATTGGCCATTGACTTTGAAAAACCATGTGAAAAATTGTGTCCATGTTTTTTTTGCATTTGGACATACGAATTACGCACGCTGGATGCCTTTTTTCTCGAGAGCCATGGCACAACATCCACAGACCCACCCTTAAGTGCACGAAGATTTCATGGAAGGGAAATGTGTTGTTCAATGTAGTGACAGGAAGTTTTCTTTGACCAGAGCCAAGACCACAGTATCAAGTTCTTGATGGAGTATAGTGATGCAAAGGGACTCTACAAGAAGACGATGAATGATTGATTTCTCACCGTCAGAAGTGTTGAGGTTAATTGATGAGTTTGAGGATGCATGCGTCTCAACATCAAGAAGCAATGACAATCTGGAGCATCCTGAGTCTTCTATTACTGAACAAACAAAGATTCTGAAAGACCCCAAAGCTCTATGCGACCTTGTGAAGGATGGTCGAGTTGTTAATCCATTCAAGGAGACTGGCTCAGATCTCATTACTTTGGACACTAGTGAGATCATAGATTCTGAGATCAGCAACTGCCGTAGGGAAGCTCCGAACATAGGTCAAACCAAAGTCACGGAAATTGTTACCAGACTAGTGTCTGACATCATCCCAATGACCAATTTGTTTACTTTCGCCAACAGACCACCCACTGATTTGAAAAAGAATATTGACAAGCTGGGATCTGCCAAAGCGAATACGGCTCTCATCACCAAGATGTTTATGTCACACCAAGCACATCCTTGAATAGAGATTGTAGATTTTTCAAGCACGAAAATCAGCGTGAACCCCTATCATTATGCGGTAGAGGTAAACTTCGGTCAGGAACCATGTCCGATATTTTCCATGTCTGCCTGGCATGCCCGTTCCTGGCCGATGTCAAGCACTCAAGGAAGCTTCTGTTGTTCTCGATGTGGCAGCCATAATACATACTATAAAACCCCAGGCTGCAAAAGTGTTTGGGGAGTATACACAGATGCAATTGCTGCCACACGTGCAAAGCCAGATGGCAGAGAGCACAAGAAGAGTGGACGTAGTCTGGGACACATACTGAGAGGATAGTCTGAAGTCATAGACTCGTGTGAAGCGTGGTGAGACTGAAGTGCGACAAACACGGGTTTTGGCTAAGATACCAATGCCCAGGGGAACTCAGTGGCAGACACACCTCAAAAATTGTTAAAACAAGGACGAGCTCTTCCAGTTCGACATCCAGGACCTTCTGGGCAGCACAGCTGATTCACAGTACCAACTTCTTACAACAGACGTCGACCTAGTAGTCAGCAACAAACCAACAGACGTACATGTATCACCATTGTCTCCATTCCTACAGACTGAAACTGCCACGAGGATGATGCTGCATTTGCAACATGCAGTTGTTCAGGTTCAGACCAAGGCTTACTTTAGGACAGTTGTCAGTGTCGTGGTGGTTCTAACAGTCAGCTTCTTTCACAAGCAACGCCTCTCAGTGTTGTGGATTGGATTTGCATCTGGAAAAACTATAAGGATATTTCTATCCACCAAATCTCTCCAAACCTTGGGCCGCAGAAATGTGAAGCCCTCCCACTCTTCCATGTACTGACTGGTTGTGATGTCGTCTCAGCACTGTTCGGGATTGAAAAATGAAGTGCATGGTATGCTTGGGCTGCTTTCCCCGAGGTCATAAATATTTTATTCCCATCACTTATGACCCAACTACCCCCACACATGACTCGATTCCTTTACGACATCTTGAACGCTGAATAGTAATAAAATACAGTAAAAACTGTGGGACCACTCTGTGATGAAGCAGGAGTGCTTCTGTTCACCCATGACCTCAAGACTCTGGAATCACAACACCAACACAGCATGCTTTATTCCAACATGCTAGGCGTTCCCTGCTTACTGCAGCTTTTGTAGGGAAACAGTCTCTTGCCAATAAAAGCCCAGATACCAAACCCATGTCTATGGGGTTGGGAATGGAATGCTAGAGCTACAAAATGGGTGCCATATTGTACAGATCTGGAAGATGTAAGCCAGGCGTGTTCGCTACTTCTCCATTGTAGCTGTGTTGTTGCCTGCAAAGGCAATTGTAAGTGCCATCGAGCTCGACTCGGCCGGAGTACCACAGTGTGCAAATGTGAAGGTGCCTGCATTTCATCTTTCTCAATATATTGTTGTTTTATAAGTATGCATACATGATACAAACTAGCAGCCAGCAGTGGTAGACAATTCTGTTCATTCAGTTGCTAATAAAGTATTTATGTTTCTATAGTCTCAGTCTAGGAGTATTGTCACAGTCAGCTGGACGAGTCCTATTTTGTGCAAATCTGGTTTTGGAAACTGGTAATTTTAGAATTTTGTGCAGTTAATCACATCGAATATACCCGTTAATTAAACAAAGTAACTTCTACGAGGACAAACAATTTGAGTTATTTGTGAATGACATTTGCTTTGAAAGTATCGTTTTGCATTGGAATTGACCTCAAAACATAAAACCAGCACCAGAAATGAACTTCTCACCCCCCAAAATATTGAAAGGATGATATTACAATTTGTTCATGTGATAATAATAGCCGACATATGCCAATTTCCAGTTTTGGCGGCGGCCATATTGGATTTTGCGCGTAACGACCACCAGGGGGCAAGCACACTTTGTTTGCGGTGTTTTTTGAATTTCCTTTGCTTATACCTAACAGCGTACCAAATTGCAAAAACTTGTCACAAAGTGCCCAATTTTTGCAAATCTGCACATATTCCCTCCCCGCTAGTATACTCTCAACTATAGAAGCATGCATCAACTACAAGTTGACTAGCAGTGAGCATTAAGCCTATTACAGAGAATGGATTCGTTTTTAATGACAGGTCACAACTTATCGCATCACAAAACTTTCAAGATATCACAGGGAAATCTCAATTGTCACCATTTTTGGGTGCATTTTCATGTATAAGTCGCATCAACTTTGTTTTTGTCACATATGCGAGACAATATCTGTCAGCGAAAACGATGAACTCTATAATTCTACAATTTGTGAAAAAAAAAACCCACCACTTAATACAGCACAAAACAACTGTAAACCCAACAAAATACAAACAGCTAACTTGGCTCAGCAAATTTCTCACATTTTGTTAAAAAATTCACAAACTGTCACAAAATTAAAAGCAATCAAGTTTTGTAAAGAACGTCACCATGTCACAGGGAATCCCTTCTCTGTTCTTCTGATACCAGTGCATACTGAATGATAACAGTAGAAACTTGATATATAAGTTGAAGCTTGTCAAGAGTTGGACACTAAATATATGGCGGGATTCAATACGGTCNAAGGTCATACGCCCGCCTATAGTCAACATTGTCGGTAGGCATGTTATGGCGAACACAAAACTGGTTCATATTCATAGCAGTGACTGCCTTCAGGAGCTATGTAAATGAACTAGCTGCCCTGCATTGGCAAACTAAAATTGAACACAAGACCGTCTTACCTCCAGAAGGGACAAGAGACCTTTGATAAAACTGGAACCATTATGCATGTTTCTATTCTAAAACAGGTCAATGTTTTTGAGACCTGGGCAATCACAAAAATCAACTTTGACAATCATTTCTGTCCTAAGTTGGCGAGACTTTACCACATAAGACACTGATTTATCCAGTAAGTAGGCATATATCTTTGACCTAACTGTGCATACACAAAACATAGAAATATATTTGACATCAACACATTACACGAGAACTTGCCGGATAGTTTAGTTGTTAATTAACTTGGAGTTAACATTCATCATGTGGCTAAGCAAGGACGCTGTTAACCTGTATAGCGGAGAGGTAATTCATAAAAATCGCGCACTTTGTGACAAGTTTCTGCAAATTGGTCCAATCTTAGGAATAGGTAAAACATTTCTAAAAAGCACCGCAAACAAACTGTGCTAACCCCCTGGTGGCCGCTACGCAAAAAATCCAATATGGCCGCCGCCGAAAATGGAAATTGGCATATTTCGGCTATTATCATCACCAGAGCATGTTGTAAATCCATGTTTTCAATATTTTTGGGTGCGGGGAGTTTATTTCTGATGTTATTTTTATGCTTTGAGGCCATTTAAATCTTTTCACACTTTCTCTGAACTGAAAATACCAAACGCTTGGCCCCGCACATTGTCTCCGGATAGAAAATGTCAAACGCTTGTTCCCGCGCTGCTCCACTCTTGCATCTATTGGTTATATTATTTTTGTTGGTTTGAATCAGGCTTTTTAGAATGCTCAGAAGAAAAAATGTCAATGGCGGTACCCTGATGAGGTCGGTGAATCAAAAATCG
>NMRA01000157.1:0-117395 GCA_002633005.1 Phoronis australis
AAATTAGACCGGGGAAGGAGGCCAAAAACGGCGGTTTAGCTAGTTGTCCCTTCCTGGTTATCTCTTCCTGATACTACTTAATTGTGTCATACCTCTATGTATTTTATTTTCATTGATGAATTTTTTACAACCCAGATATAATGCTTCGCGATTTCTGGGTTTGTCATTATTTCTTTGTATGTTCTGTGTATTCTTCAATAAATATTTTTCACTTTAAAAAAATTACCCCAATATTGCAACTCTCATCCTCTCCTCTCTAAAGCCAAATGTACACTGCCCACCCAAGTGTATGGAAAACAAGCCAGCACACACACCAGTTCATACACAAATGTGGGTCAGGTGATATGCAAATCTCATTCAGCCTACAAACAGCTATGGATAAACATGTGGTCATGAGGCTCCCTGAGATAAAAAACGTAAAATATTTTACAGTTGGGTATAAATAACACTTCTCTCATTATCGTCTATAAGAAAATTGGAATGATATCCCAATTTCAGAATAATGTCTTGAAAAATGACCTGTCTTCATCAACAGGTTATAATAGTTACTGTAATTTGCACCTTTCAAACATTCTCACTGGCAATTTTTAATCAACCACCAATGCACTGTACATTTTGTTACTGTTTTTCATTGTAGTTCTCATGTAGTATTAGGTAACAGCATGTCTTGAAATGCCAATGCAGTATCCGCATCACGCGTGTTTATGCACTGACCAAAAGGTTAGTGTGCAGTCATGTGACGCGGATATTATAGGAAATATATTTGGGCAAGAAGTGTGGGTTAAATTTTAATTGTCGTGTGTTGGCCTTGATTGCTTCGCTGGCTTATAACATTGCCCAATAGAAAAGAATTTAGCATAAAATATTATTGAAATTGCCGTCAAGTAAATATATCAGATCAGTGTGTGTTATACCATTAAACCTGAACTGTAATGGCAGTGGCAATGTGGCTTTTGTCAGATCGCGTGTGGTGTAAGTAAGATGATGTTGCAGTTTGAAGAAAGTTCTGTATGGTACCGTAAACAAGTTTCTGAATGACTGATTGTTGGCTGGTAGGAACAGCAAGTCAATACGGGAAATTTGTGTTGAACATTTGTCTCTGGATGTCTTGTAAATGAAAAGAATCACTGAGATACTAGATTTTGTTGGAGGCAGACGTTTCGGCCTGGTCTACCAGGCGTTTGGCGATGTCTGAAGTATTTCCGGCAATTCGCTTGGTAAGGATGTCTGTGTAAAGGGGAGGTAACTACACACCACTTTCTAGATTCAACAGGGTGAGCTGGGTCCTGATTTTGATGGATTACTTGATTTGCTGGGCATACTTAAGTTCTGTCGGTGATCTTATTTATGCATCCGTCTCAGGATCACAACTAACGAGTGGGAGACAGGATTATGGGTGCAAATATGCCATAAAGGCTGAAAAGAGCCAAAATACTAACGAACACCCCTATCCATCAAGGCACTATGTAATTAACAAATTCATTGAATGTAACACTAAAACAATAAATATGAAACGCTAACTTACACTTTTGGCAGGTCATTGCAAAACAGCAAAGGGGTAGCCATGTTGAATACAATGCAAGCATCAGGAGGCGTCACCGTAGGGTCCAAACGACTGCTTGTCGCAGTACAAATTTGTTAGATGGTCTGTCCCTGTACTTCACTACTGAAAATCCTAACTTGATACTCAGGGAATAATGCGTTGGGATGGCAGTTTTTGTGAAGCAATGCATATTTTGGTTAGGCAATCATGCTTGCGTTTAATGTTCATTTAAGTCACATTACGTTTATTTGCATATAATGTTCATGTATTGAGTAGAAAACTGAACATTGACCTGTGAATTTTTCATGTTTGCTCTGCTAGTGACATAGTTTTTACATGATAACATGCTATTTTTTACACAAATTGCATGCTTCTTGAACAAATTACACACTTTTCTTAGCTCGCAGAATGTAGAATTCTAACCTGGGTGTGCTGGTTCCTCACTGCATGCCACTTACCGATTACCATGGGCCCTTGCCATACATTGATATGCTAACCAAGCTTTGTAGCACCCTGTTTCTAAGCCAGTTGAAGTGAGAGGTCTTTATCCTACGGAAACTTTACACATTTGAAGTTAATTTTAAAAATCCAACCCAGTTAAAAAGCTTGACATTTACTATGTTACAGTCAACAATTGAGATTTGTATGTTTCAAATAGATTCAAATGGATGTTGCTCCCCCTAATAAGAAATAATTTTTGGTGAGAAGCTGATGACCATTACCTTATTAACTTTTTGTTGACGATATTTGTATATATAAGTCAACGTTTTAAAACTTTGGTGCATTATCAAGAGAATGTAAAGACTTGGTATGTTTGCACTCAGAATGGGGCAGCACTGGTCAGTGTTCAGGCGTTATCTGTAATCAGGTAATGAGAATGTTTACCTACTGTCATCTGTCAAACTACTTGATTGACGTAGTATGATGGTGAATAGATGAAACAACTAGTTTTGTTACTTTGTATGTTGCTCCAGCCACTGTCACGCAGATGAGTGCCACTGTGGCACTGGTCCCCTGACACCTGAGCATTTACTGCAGAGCTGCCCTACTTTCAATACCCAAGGGGTGAGACATGGCCCAGTCTGGTGGAACTCAAGGTAAAACCGTGGGGCCTGACGGCATCGTTGCGGCAAACTGCAGACTTCGCCCAAAAGACCAGACTGACTATCTGAGCTACATGGCCGGGAATGCTGAAGAAGAAGAAGAAGTTGCTACTCCTACTGGAAATGATGGAAATAATGAACCCGCCTTGTAGTAGTTGTGCAACTCGTGATACAATAAATGGGTGCTTATCTATGCATCAAGTTGTCTCTAATTGAAAAATAAAACAGGTCGTAGCCTGCAGTTTGGTCTTTTTTTGCTATAAACTATTTTTTGATGGTGGCAATTACTCTTTTTATTGCAGGACAAACTGGTTGAATTCTTCTGTCTTCAGCTGTCTGTTCATCACCCGCATGGGGCCCACACAGAGATGGAGGGTGCATATGCGGTGGACTGGGAGTTATGGAAGGTACAACAATGGGCATTGTTACAACTAGTAATACCACTTAAGTTAGGTTTGAGAAAGACAATAAAGCCAGTGACATGACAGCTCGTTAATATGAAATAATATATTATTGACATTATTACAATAAAATACACCATTCAGTAGATTACAAATTCACTGGAATTTGCTTAGTAAGTCATTAGAAGATATTTCGAAATATGCAGCTGTTCCTTTAAAAATGTGCCAAAATGTCATAAATGCTCAGGTTTGTTATACTTTGATGTGTTTCATCATATCAGTGCTATTTCAGAGTCATCTTCGGAAACTCTACGATAACATCGCTCAGGACATGCATCACTATTGTGCAAGAAGTGTGTACACGACAAGGTGTGTTAAACGATCCTATTGATGGGAATTGTTTAATAATTACCACCTTGCACTCTATTGACCAAATGCTTCTGCTTGTTCTTTGTTGACCTCAAGGTGGCACTCTATTGACCCCTAGCTTGCAGTCTGTCAACCACAAGCTTGCACTTTGTTGACCTCAAGTTTACACTCTGTTGACCACAAGTTTGCACTCTGTTGACCTCACGTTTACACTCTGTTGACCTCAAGTTTGCTCTCTGTTGACCTCAAGCTGACACTTTTTTGACACCAAACTTGTAGTCTGTTGCCCACAAGCTTGTGCTCTATTGACCACATGCTTGTGCTGTGTTGAGCACAAGCTTGTGCTGTGTTGACCACAAGCTTGCGTTCTGTTGACCAAAAGCTTGCGCTCTGTTGACCACAAGCTTGTGCTCTGTTGACCACAAGCTTGCGCTCTGTTCACCTTAAGCTTGCGCTCTGTTCACCACGAGCCTGCGCTCTGTTGACCACGAGCTTGCGCTCTGTTGACCAAAAGCTTGCGCTCTGTTGACCACAAGCTTGCGCTCTGTTGACCACAAGCTTGCGCTCTGTTGACCACAAGCTTGCGCTCTGTTGACCACAAGCTTGCGCTCTGTTGACCACAAGCTTGCGCTCTGTTGACCACAAGCTTGCACTCTGGCAACCTCAACCTTACATTTTGTTGACTACCATCTCGCACTCTTTTGACCTCAAGCTTGCCGAACTCTGTTGACCACAAGTTTACGACAGTCCTAGGAATTTTTAAAACTTTATTTTGCAAAAATATGTTAATTGGTAACAAACATGGTTGTTGCAATTTTTTAAGAAAATTTGATGGAGATTGGTGTTTTTATTGTGAAGTAATTTAAAATTTGTTTACTTTTTATTCGCCATAAAGGATAGATTGGACCTAATGATTACTGGATTTATACTTTTCAATTCATATTGGTCTGGCAAAGAGTAGGCTCTTTGGAATTGTTCCTGTAGTCAACTTGTTCATGTTAGCCATAGTATATGATTGTCAATTCTCTTTTTTGACGTTGTATTTATCTAATTTGACAGTCAATTTAAAATTATATTGCACTGTTAGCATATTGTATCATCAACCCAGCCTCGGGGCATCAGATTCTTCAAAAATGTTAGAAAAACATTCTGAAAAATTATTTAAATCAAAAATATTTAGATTCCATATTGGTTTACAAGGATGCAGCGTCCTCTATTTCTTGGTGTGTGTGACTTCTGCCCCACCTTGTGGTGGCCGAAGTGAATTAGTGTTAATCCGTGTTACAGTAAAAACTTGCTAATTTTGGACAGAAACAAATTATTGCTAAAACTGGTCATTTTTCATTTTTAAAAGGCTTCGAATACTGTTGTGAATACTCACAATTTCTCCGAATCATCGTCTGTTGGTAGCTATGGCTTAGGTCTTGAAGCGTTTATCTGGTGTTGTTAATCATTTATGAAAAATATGAAAAAATCGCTTGTGGCGTAAATTTGTGAGATTTCACCGTATATGAAACTAATGAGCTCTTTCAGTATTGTACTGTGTGCTGCTTATCATCGTTGGTGCACATCAGCATCTGAATGTTCTTTTGTTACCAACAGTGCTCGAAGCTCAAACAAGACTGTGAAGACCAATTTTCTTGACCTTGCTGCGCGGGTATGCCTGCAGGTAGGTGAGGTTAAAAATTAATTATATCTGAAGTGCTGCTGTGGCATGATGACCACACTGAAACTGAGAATCGGTGTTCACCACAACATTAAAGTCATACTCGACTGGAATAATGAAATTCATATAATTTATGTGTTCAAAAGTCCATGTCCATACTGTGAGGAGTTTGTGTGGTCTTGGAATGAATGTATTGAACTGGTACCAAAAGTCCAAAATGTCCCAATTTACTTAATGAGAAGTGACTAATCTCCCAGTATTTTTAAACTCGTTGCATAGATTTTCAAACTGGACGCAAGTAAGCTAAACTCATCCTGGCAAATTTCAGGTTCATGCAGTGTCTAGTCAAAGCAATTTGTGGAGAACACTGAACACATTTCAATGGGCTGTATATCACAAAGTCATGCGATGTCGCTTCAGGATTATTAAAACGACAGCTCGTTGGTGCTAGTTGTTGCTAGTAATTAAGCCTAGGCAGATCATAATTATCAAAAGCCTCTAGGGTCGCATCGGGCTGGTCAAAACTTCCACCAGTCTGTTCAATCCTCTGCCGGTTTTCTGCCTGTAGTTCTTGATATAGACCGGCTTCTTCCATCTCAGGTGTTCTCTTGGCAAACGAGCGCTGTCGATGTCACCCAGAACACACTACTGGATGCCAGTCTGTCTGCACCAGCGTCCAAGAAGCGGCGGGTGGAAGCAGGGTGGCTAGCTGTGTGCAATAAACTGGCGGAAACTGGCAAGGAAATAACTCCCTGGTAAACTTGATTTTCGCAACAATTTCACAAGAAATTATCAGATTACGTCATATTTGACCAAAAAGATGGCGGGTTGAATGGGATATACGATTTCCAACAAATTTACACACTCACTGAAAAAGATATATTTATATTGACATACATCACAGGCTTCATTTTTAATTCTTCTTGATCAGCATTACTTCATTCCTATTATGAGATTTCCGTATTACCTCTGGGGCTTAATTTGGTAGATGGTATTTTGCTGGACGAAGTCCACTAATTACTAGTAATTAGTGGTAATACAATTGGCTCGTTCAGGTACAGTAATTCTACATTTCTCAAATAATTGCCAAAATTGTTCTTTTTTCCCATTTTTCTAAATCCGATTAATATTTTATTGCAAATCATGGAAGACTTACTAAAAGTTGTTTTCTCACACTGTACCAATGAGCTAAAAAGTAACTGAGTAAAAATTTCTTATCGTTTAGGTCTGCTTTTCAAGGAGACTATTGGCTGATGTCTTTTATTATAAATTACTAGGCAAAGGTTTATTTTTTGTTTTTTGCTGTAATCTCGAAACATTTCATCTTGTATTGAGTTCACCAAATGATAAATTTCTGTCTTTTGACTCAAGTTGTAGAAAAAATTTCTGACTTTCAGCCTTAGCCCTTTTTGTGAAACGGGCTGAGTCATACAAAGGTCAGGCAAAGGCTAAAAGTCAAAAGGCCAATAGTCAAAAGGCCAAAAGCCAAGAAACTTTTCGAGATAAAGAATTTTGAAAAATTTTAATGTTCAAACACGTGTGGTTCTCTCAAGTGTGTTTTTCAACACTTCAGAGTTAAATTTTTCTATTTCAATATGGCAGTAGATACTTACACAAGGTGACAATAGTAAGTACTATACACACTCACCCAGGCTCTCGTTCCCCAGCATTGTGGAGCTTGAAATTAAATGTGTTCAGATAGTCGTGGGGTTTTCCTTATCCCATAAGTGGGATGGACAGCTTTCTATTTCCAGTGCACGTGATTGATAACAAGATGACCCTGTCTTCATTTGCGCCACCTTGTGCTTAATGCCTTCATTTTCAAACGCAATTGATTCGCCGTAATAGTCACTTTACTAGCTTCCCACATTTTAAGAACCAGTTTTGTCCACTGAATAACGGGCATCAAACTGGTTCTCAAGCCCATAAGTCTATTACCCCGATTTACACCATGCCCCCTTATGGCAAGGTTAGTTGTCCACTGCTAGTTTTTTGTACTCTCCTGTATTGTAATAGTCTGTTACAGTTCTCCCCCCATTTGGACAACCAATTTTCTCCATTGAATAACGGGCCTAAAACTGCTTCTCAAAATTCATGACCCCTGTAATTTATTGCCTGCTTTGATTTCTACTAAATATAGAATCCTCTGCACTTGTAAGATTGGGACAGATCTGTAAAGCCCTTCTCCCCTAAGGTGCATTAATTTTGAAATTCAGTTTTTCAACAATTGTGTCATATTTCTGCCGTTTTTATCATTCAGTGTTATCAATTTTCACAAATTAAGTTATTTATGTCTACCATGAGTTTTGCACGTCAGTAATTTCTGGGCCAATTCAATACACTACTAGCTTAGCATTGCTAATGCACAGATATCTACCTTAAGTTTGCTTATAGAGCAAAGGATGTGAATTTTTGTGAAATGTCATTGTTGGTGTAAGTGCCTTGACTCCATACTAAAATATGGGCTGTTCATAGTCATTTATTTAACTATTTGACCTATAGCATTCACTATCTGTTCAAGGCAAGACCTGTTCTGTTCTTTTAACGTTGGGTATAGAATGTTTTACAACAGGCAGAACTGCAGGCCCCTCGCTCATCTGAAGTGAAAAGTGCTTGTGCCCTCTCAGCGTGTAATTTTTTGGTTGAGGGAACTCCATCCTCCCCCTGTTGCCACCATTGGCGAACCTCAAATAACCAAACCTGATATTCTTCAGAAGTGAGTCTAATCGTGATTGGACCATATAATCATTGGAGATAATTGTTAAGGCCTGAGTGGAGGAATTTTGTGAGATTTTGAAATATTTTCACAAGGGAATGAGGTGACCATCATCTACAAAATTTAGGCATGCTGGTTTCTGAACGTTTTAGTTGCTCCCATGCAAGATTTTGTCAACAGACCTGTCCTTTAAGCACCCTTTATTGTGAAAGATCTCACTGTCATGGGTTGTGCTGACCTGAACACTTTATGCCAGAGTTCAACTAACATTGGGCTCCAAGCACTGAGACACCTGTTGTCTAACTAATTATAGAATATAAATAAAGGGGAAAGAGGCTGAGGTTTTTGTGTCAGTGTTTTGTGTTCCTTTTTGTGAGCCTGTGATAGGGTGGAACTTGTCTATGCAATGGTGTTGTTCTAACCGTTCAACAAAAATTGGTTGAACTTTCTGGCTTGGACCCAAGATTTGAATTAAATAGTTATTTGATCTCTTAATCTTCATCTGATTGATTTCAGGTTGCAGCTAGTGGAGAGGGTCCTCTCTGCCTACCCTGCTAGTCTGACGGAGAACGACGCCCCTGAAGTACTGAGGACTCTTCACCACGTCCTGGCCCAGAGCAAGAAGTAAGGACATTTTGACAGCTTCAGTTGAAGCTGAAGGCCTAGAAATTCAGTTAAATATGGTATTCACCACTTTTCTTCATGCTGACTTCAACTCTGAGAATCCGGGCGGCTACAACATCGGCGCGGATCATGAAGTAAGAGATATCGAGATTTGCTAAGCCACCATCCAGTGGGGATAAATCAGCCATGCCGACTGCAAACCCTCAACGTCATGAGCTGAGCTTTTAATGTGTCATAGAAGTTTTCATTTAGAGAAAATGGATTTTTTTGTGAAGTGTGAAAGTTACAGATTATGCGTTAAGTAGGTTGGAACCCCGGGTACTCTCACATTGTTTTTACTTCACTTCTAATAGACCACTTACTATTATTTTTCTCCACTGAGCAGGGGAAGTGGGACAAACTCGCCTTGCAGGACCACGCATTAACATGTACAACCAGCATGTGGTCTTGCATACTTCAGGTGGATTCCTGCTGTGTAGCAACACTTACCACCATGACGCCAAATGTAGTGGGACAGAAAATACCGCCTCTTGTTTTTTTCTTAGAAATAAATGTCTATTTCTGCGATTATGTTTTTAGTTGACTATTGTTTGTTGTTAATTTGTTTAGGCTGCCAGTGACGGTGGAAGTGATCAAATGTCTGCACGCGTTGTGTCGCTGCCAGCAGTCTTGTGACTGGCATGAAATAGTAGTGGAGACATGCAGCCATGTTTGGAAGGACGTATGGACAGCCTCATTGAGGTATTCTATTCTTTTTAATCTTTGAAATTTCCACTTTCTCCAATCTGGGTAGCTTAGAGACTATGATTATGACTTCTTTCACTGATTTAAACATTTCGAACGGAATTCACAATCATATTTCATACTGTGTTTTTAAGACCAAATTTTGCGTCGAAAATGAGCCGCTGTAAATCACTCGCCTGTGTTCAGTAAGTGCGGTGACGTGGTGTTGGGGAATAACACTGCTTGGTGCGGGCTATGTGAGCCCTCTAGATACGTCATTAGTGCAAAGGTCACCTATTTGCAGAATTTTTGTTGTCACATTAATTTTCAAGGCGTCAGCGAATACACTGGACCTTGTTTAGCACTGATGATCAAACAGCATTGCCGTTTAGTTTCTGCTCTAAATTAGCATAGTTAGGAGCATGCAAATACATCTTTAAGTGTTAGACCAAATGTACATGTAATCTTGTTAGCAATCAAAATCTGAGCCTCTTGAGTGGCGATTTTGACATTTATAGTAACAAAGGAATGTGAGGTCCAGTGTCTTTTCTTAAGTTGATTCCCTGAAACATTCTCGTGTTTGGAAATATCTTTCATTTCCTATGTTGCAAAATACAGTACGTTTACGAAGATTGTTGCAGTTACAAGTCACTTCAAATTGGACATGTGTTTTTAGTTAAATGACGTAATGATTATTGTATTGGAACTTTGCAGGTGCGTCACCTTGCGGCACGCTGTTGCAGAAGGATTTGCATTATTGAGTATGCTCGTCCAGTCTGGTCTGATTGACCCGTCTAAAGACGTGTGGTCACTGTTCCGGCCCTCCACCACTTCCGTGTCTGACCATTCTGTGCAGTTTCTTATGACCATGTTCAAGCACTCCTCCATTCCTGAAAACTTTCAGCCAGACGCTCTAACGAGGGTTTTGCAGTCGTCTAATAGAGGGAGTTACCCACTGCGGCACGAGATTTTGGAATGGCTGCTTCCAAATCATGTTGATGTTCTAGAGGACCCTCCAATTAATTTGGGCTGCGAGATTGACCCGGTTACTTTGGGAAATGCTCTTACATTCTTGATACAAACGAACACCTTGGAGCATTCTGGTAGTCATGGTGAAACAGCCAGGGAGGCTAAAAATGTGGAGTGCAAGCTGAAAGCCTTTGAGTCTATTTATTTGAAAAGTTCATTTAACGAGAGTCCCCCAAGCAAAGTGCAAGAAGTCACCAGTGTCAAACCATCGTTTATAAGTGCCCTGTGTGATGCTGTGATAGCGGCTCTAGTCAGGGATGCCCGCATGCAGTTTGAAATTCAAGAGAATGAGGTTTGTTTATTTTTTCATTTGAAGGTAATGAATGTCTGTCACTAAATTTGGGTAGAAATTGATTGTAGGCAGAGAAAGACATGTCGAGTTTGAGACAAGTTTGTTTGTTGGTAACCATGCCGATTGAGTTATTGAAAGTGCACCGTTTCTACGTTTTTGAATAAGGTGCTAGCTGGCGCATCTTGTGATTGATTTCTAGAATATACGTTTATATATATGTTTGCCTTTGATATTGAGTTTTATTGTTTCAGCACAAGGTAGCTTTGTCCATTGCTCAGTGTACAATTATATTTTGCCTAATAGCAGAGCCATTGCAGCAATAGTGAGGGTGTGTTTTTTAATCATGCTGGACACTCAAGGGACACTTGAAGCCAGAATTCCTGCCTTATGGAATGACAATGGTGTGATTGTGCATGTCTTTCTCCACAATTAAACATGCTAGCCTCGTCAACCTATCAGTTCAATGCCAGCCGTTTTGCTAGTGCACCTTATAAGGTCGCGCTCCTACTGACGAAACACTTGCTTTTCAACGTCATCATGCGTGATGCTGCCGAACTCACAAGACGTTTACAAAATGCAATTTTTGGCTGGTGTGTGTCATCGGCATCTCGACTGCAGTGACCCTACATTGTCTTTTTCAGGACAATCTCCTTGACAGTACTGTCTGGTACTGCAGACTACTTGGTCAGTGGCTCATCTACTGTCACCAGCACCATCTGTTGGCTGCCATTAACTGGGGAAGGCATGAGCTTGTTACCATCTTCAAGGTATTAACTGTGCTGTGATGAGTAGTGAAGAAATGTGTCAGTAGCCTGTCCACGGTTGTCATGACAACTAGCTGTTATATACTGAGGGCTTGTCTTGATGATGAGAATATTTGGTCATTCAAGTAATTTGCAACTCAAAATAATTGGCTGACTCTAAAGAGTACTGTACATAGCTTTACAAATTTGTAGAGCTTTTAAATATGATCCAACCCTTTAGCTTCGTTTGCCAGATTTCATGTTTTGATTTAAATAACTCATTACTTTTATCTACTCAACACATACTATGATGAAAAGTAACAATAATCAACAAAAATATGAATTAAATTTAAAGAAACAGTTAGTGGTTAAGGGGATGGTTCGCATTGCACAGATGGCACCAAACAACACTGAATAAGAGCCTGGGTGTTTAAGGCAATGTTTTAAGGCTTTGATATTCTGAATGATCGCTTTATTTTACGGATTTTTTTGTCCCAAATTAAAGGAATTTTTATCGTACTTGGGGTGATTGTAATTTCAGAAATTAGTCTCCAAGTGTCTTCAGGGTGTTGTGAAGGGTTTGGACAACAGTAAGCCAGAGCCCGTAATAACCATGTTGGATAGTGTTAGGGCACTGTTCTCACTGGCTTCTTTGGGGACCGATGAAAGCCCTGTCATGGACATATGCTGTGCTGCCACACCTAGGAAATTGCTTGACAAGCTACGGGAACAAATTCACATAAAGGTGAAGTCTTGCACTTGGTTTCTTGCCATTGGTATCATTAACAAGACACGTGGTTCACTGTTTGCCACATAAAACTAGGAGTCTTATAATGGGAGTCTTTCAATTAGCATTGGGGGCTGATCACTTTGGGACCGGTGACTCATAACGCCACATAGCTGTACCAGGATTTACTTAGTCTTCACAGCGGGTGGCATGGGGGAATGATTTGCCTTGTTCATGAAAAGATCCTAGCAAAATAGAGGCCGCTGGTATCTGGTCCCGTGTGACAAGTCGCCACATTGCCTTTGAAAGTCTCCTGTTCAGTCCTCTTCACTTAACTGTTTTGGCTGACTGTAGATTGGTGATGTTGGTGTGTAGAAGTGCTGTGGTTAGATTTCTTGAAGATTTGTGTGAAGTAATTTAGAGTTTGTTGCTTTTTGTCTGGTGGAGGCGGCATAGGCTATTAAATTCTTTGTCAAATTTTTTATTTATCACAGACTGCTATCAAATAATAATGCAGTAATTTAATAATTTTTTTTCTGCACTGTAGCCAAAGAAGACGTTGAGTGCTACCAGACCATCAACATCACGGCAAGCGGTCATAATGGATCTTGATGATTTTGACATCGACAGTGACCTCGGAAATGGTGGAGACGATGACCACTTTGAAGATTTGGACGTGTTTGACTCCCAAGATGGGGCTGACAACAGTGATAGACAGGGTTTGTGTTAACGCTGCTCCAAGATTTCCCTGGCAGTTTAATGTACACAAAATCGATGTTCTTGATTCACCATTTGTCATAAAAGTGGTGATTAGTTTTCATGCGCGTACATAAATTGAGATGTAAACATAATTTCTTTTTAGATGAATGAATGAACACATGACACTGATTTTTCAGTCCGTTGAAATTATAGGTTGGATTGCTGCACAACAATTTGCCGTAAATGTTCTGAAAATTTACACTATACCATGTTGCGTTTCAGCTTGGCAAAGTCTGTTCTGCTTCCAAAGTCTGTCAGCCATTCACCAGCTGCGGGTGAAATGTGCCGAATTCCTGTGTGCTTGGTGTCTTGGGAATGGGACGGCCTCCTGCCAAGGGGAGATAACTGAGGTGGACAGACTGGTAGACATGTGTGCCAAGCTTGATCTGGAGGTCGCAAAACCTGTTAATCTTCAAGTGGTACGTGCTGCCTCTGATCTTGTGTAGGTCTCCCCTGGTGAAGGTATGCTCTCAGCAGATGCCCTGGCACAAGCAACATTCAAAGCTGAGCAGCTATCTGAACTTAAACCCCTCCACTAAGAAAGGGTCAATACTTGAGGGATGCCCGAGGCACTGCTGCTGGTTAGGAAGGAATGCTTTAAATTAGTCAGAGTTCATGTTGAACTGTGTCGCAGTGATTTTCATAAAAAAGCTGTTTTGTTTTCAGTAAGTTATCTGTTCTATAACAGGGTTCTGTAAGAATCTGTTTTTTCTTGTACAGGTGTCCACCGTCGTCAAAACCTTATGTGCATGTCAAGGTTTGTCAGTTGAAACTTTGGAGAATGTGCTCAATTGTATTAAGTAAGTATTATCCAGCAGTGAAATGATTCTGTGTCTGCGCTATTAAATGATGAGTTACGATCCGCTGAACCACAGTCCCGTATCAGCGAACACGAAACAAGCTGTACAAATACCCAGACCCGCTCCCCTGAATGCGACACCCACACTGTGCAAATGCTCCATATCTGGTGACGGAACCTCATACCTAGGTACCAAACACTAGTCCTTCACCTGTGATCTTAGTATTTGTGAGGGTTTAAGGAGTCGTAGCTGGGATTTAGAAGCGAGCCTGTGAAATGGTTTCCACATCTCGTTTATGCCTTCCAGTGAAATTAGCGTGTTGGGTCAGTGCTAAGGTAATGTATTAAACATAATTGTGCTCATCTGTCAACCAATCTATAATAATGCATCCTTAGGAAATTTGCTGGCTGTGAATTAAAGAATCTATGAAAAGGTGACCTTTGCATCAGATAATCTGGATAGCACACAAATGTCAGTTTAAACATGCCAGCCAAGTACACTGCCATTGTCTGCCATTGTCAGGTTCTGCCTCTCACATCCTAACTACATCTAAGTCCTTGAGGTTCTCATTCTTTGTTGGCAGCTGTTAGAGTCAATGCAGGACATTCCATGATAGTCGAAAACTGTCATTTTATTCAGTGTCTGTAGACCTTGAATACATTCTGTAGAATGATGTAAGACACTAGTTTACTCTCGTGACAAAAACTCATTGCTTAAGGTACGGAAAGATGAAATTCTATTCCACAATTCAACATTTCAATCTCACCGATCAATCACTTGTCGTGGTCGCCATATTACTAGGTTATGGCAATAAGGTCTCAAACATATTCTCAAAGCATTTGCCTTCCACTCGTGTGATTTTGTGAGGTCTCTTGTGATCTCGTTTTTCTCGCAAGTAATTTGGCCAACAGAATGACACCCTGTATTTTGTCACTGTCAGTGTGTAAGTGCTATTGTCAGATAATTGTCAGTGAATAGTTTACTTAACAATCGATTTCTTTCCACCAGAGTCCTACTGAGAACTATCCGCCATGATCAGGAGGTGTTCACTGTCACTATACATCTTCTAGCCAACTGCATTAAACACTTGAAAGACCCTAATGCTGATGGTTCCTATGACCACTGTAGACAGACAGCAATCAAGCTTCTGAGAGGGTTATGGTTAGTGTTTTGATCCATTTCTTGTGATTGTTGTGGGCCCACATATTTGTATGTGGACGCATTATGCCGTCATCTCCGTCCGTCTGTCAGGTCCGTCCGTCCGGGCGGGCGGCGTCCGGCATCCGCTGCTTTATCTCCAGAACCCTCTGACATACGTTCATGAAATTTGACACATATGTTCCATTCATGAATGGGACGGCATGTGCGAAATTGCCACAAAATCGAGGGATTGAGCACCCTGTTCTTTGTGGAGAAAATGCATCATGTTTCAAGCCGTAGTCATGAAAACAGAGCCTGGCTGGCCGAAGATTCTCCGGTTGTTGCTATGATGCTCGGCAACCGAGATGCGACAAAATATGATCTAACTTTTCGAACACATTTATAAATTTTACATGCCTTTTGGACATATTTTCCTTCGTGGCACCAAACTAACGCGTCCGAATCTCAGCGTTCTTAGGAATTGTAAAACAGACAGTTGAATGTCCGTGTTCTAGCCGTTCGAGCAACGCGGAATACAACTATGCGGATAAGCAAACAGAACTATCGTAGCGAGCCTCGTTTTGGAACACGCCTCCTGTTGGCGTGAATTAGGTCTATGGCTGTTTACAGGGTGGATCCCTTCTCTACCTACAGGTGGCGTTACTGTCACACTATCCGGCTGTTCTTGAAAGAAACATTATTGCCACAAAATGCATTTTTGAGATTATTGAAGTTACATTGTAGTGATTTTATTACTAATTTGCAATTCTCGACGTTGTATGAGACACCATAAATCGTTGTTCACTTGCCAAACTCGGCTTTGACGTGTATTTGTTGGCCTAACTTTGAAAACTAGAAGCCAATTGTGCATTGCATTTTTTTTACCTCAGTCTGCAAAAGAGGCAAGTTGAATGCAGGATGCTAGAATTGACAACTGCTGTGTTTCTCAGGATTGTTCCCAAACCTGTAGCTCTACTACCTTTGTACTAAATTACATTAATTTGCTGTTTATTCAACAGGAGAATCCATATGGAGTCCAGTGATGCTCTGACTTGCCCTGCTAGACAAGAGTTAGTTAAGTGCTGCCTGGAGTTCATGCTGGTATGTGATGGTTCACCAAACCAAATAAAGGGTTGGTGTAACGCTGGCTGTGTATTTTCAGACAGATTTGGCTACTGCAGCACTCCAACAAGTGCAGTGCCCAATTGGTATCTCACAACTGAACTTTGTAAAAATCAGCAGCCTAAATCTGATGATTTTTGGTTGCCAAGTGCTGTATCACCCTTTGAATGATTTTTAATTATTTCTTTGTTGCGAAGGTACCAGCACTTTTTGCATTATATTGTGGTTACCTTGTGTAAACAAATTGTTTAGTCTACTTGTACTTGAAACTGGTAAGCACCCCTAGATGCATATCATATGCGGTTCACTATGGGTGCACGTTTTCGCTTTGCGTTGATTTTGTATGTTTGAGTTTGTAAGTGACGCCATATATATTTAGACGGATGAAATTTTTTTTTGTGAAACGATAGGCGTATGTCCACAACCACATGTAGTTATGACTGGAACTTTCTCTGCTGAATGGTTTAATGTTTATTAGATAAACTTTAAGTAAAATAAATTTGACCTGAAGTCTCGTGCGTGCATCTTCACGTGTATCTGATGTGCTTTGATTAGTCGTGCACAAATCGCCATATGTGAGTGGCAGCATCGGACACTTAAGGCATCGTTTTACTATTTTCGGGCAAAACTGATTTCCAAAATCGATTCTTTTTCATGCTCCTAACATTATTGGTAACGCTCGCAGTTTCTCAGGACATTGTCTGATGGTAGCTATGGTATTGACCTTATTCACGCAGTCACCATTTTAATAGTGAGCCTCCTTGTAAGTTTAAAAAACAAATACAATTTTGCACACAATGTAAAGAGGCAGACAAAAAAATCACTCTTTGCGCTGTGACCAAGCACAGAATGCATTGCTTTTGAAACCTGAAAAAGGCTCACTAACTTTTAAAATGGCAACTGGGTCAATAAGGTGTATACAAGTTAAATTTTACAATGCCTTTAAAGGGATACTTTCCTTGTACAGAAAATAATAAGATATAAAGCTTCACTTGGTAGTCATATTATGTCCAAAAATCTTAAGTTGCTTTTTTACAGTATTGATGCTTCATGCTGAAAATAGGAGTGTTACGTATTTGTTTGTTGTGAATCATTTTAATTCGATAGATTGACCCTGTTGGTGATTGGGCACAGTTTCAAACTGACAATGACGAGGTGAAAGCTGCGGCTGACATCATCGTTGACTTATTGACTGATGATCACCACGAGGTTCGACTGTGTGCTGCTTCGCTGATAGACAGGTGGGTCATATAGAGTTCAAAGGTCAGCGATTGGAAAATATGGGAATGTTTGTCAAAGCTGGTGTTCGAGTGTTTGTATAACTGCCACTTGGTGGGTGGATTAAATGTTGATAGTTATCTTCTGGTCTAGGATTTCTAGAGGACTTTGCTGCATACACTAACTCTTAGCATTGCATGCTGGTCCATACATTTATGGGCTAACTACAGGATAAGCCAGAAGTATTCAGGCAAAGTGACCCAGAATTCCCTGTCACGACATCAGGGCAGGAGCTGTGTTCATTGTCACTTCTCTCATGATCGAGTGACGGGGAAATAACAAGGAAGTTAGGTGGCTGAGGCATTGTGTTATTAGAATTTTGCCACCCTAATAGTTAATACCACTTTTGTTTGTTGTTGGCAGAGGTAGCCGTGGAGACGACATTTTGTCTGATTCCTTGTGTCTTGTACTGTATTTCAAGTGTTGCTTTAACATTAAGACTTCTTCTAAATCTGTCCATGATATGTCGTCAGATTTTTTTGGAAAAGAAATTTACATTTGGTGATTTCAGGTTTTCTTCCTCTGTTTCGGTTATCAGTCACTTGTTGTATCAGAGTAAAATCTAAATATAAATTTTCTAGGATTCGAAAGATTGTGTTCTTTTTGAGTGTTTGTTATTCTCAGCTATAGAGCTGTCGGCAGCTTGTTAATGGGATAAAAATATGTTTAGTTCAAATTGACTGATGCTGTTTTGTTTTTTTTGCAGGCTGTTTTCAACTAGAGTGGGTCCTCTCTGTAGAAACATTCAGAATGCAAGATTTGATGCTGTCTACACAGTGCTGGCTGAATGCATGGATATCAGTGTACGATACCACTTATCAAAAGTTGACAATTAAGTATACTAGAGTGTTTTATGAGTTTGGGATTAAGAGTGTAGTGTATGTGCGAATTAATTGAAATAAGTATTATTTTGGAAATCAATGTGTTTGTTTCATTAACAAGTATTGGTTTGTTTTGATTTTGCTTCTTTCATTTTCTGATGTAAGGCAAATATAGTTGTTACTATTCATGATTGTGCTGTGCATGAAGAACCCAGTACTGGTAAAAATTGACCATGGGATGACTCCGACGGTTGGAGTTTGCTAATATGGACACAATAGCCATTGAATTCAGTCCACCTGCTTGGGCTTCTTTATTTTTATGTAATCTTTTATGAAACCTCATTGTGTCAAAACTATATGTAACTGTTGACTGTTGACAGCCCAGCCAGATGGCTCTCTGTTGTGTTGGCGGGGAATGGTCAATTGAAACGCTTCGGTTCACAAATTTGGGTTTTGGTTTGCATTTTCACCTGTTCTAAGTCCGCTATGGGCAGGGATTTTTCATCCTAGTCTCATTTTGATATTTCAGCTGTTTCTTGAATCCAAAGACATCATGAAAATAATGCTCCTTTCTAAATCCTGTGGTTGTCATTTCAGAGCTTCAAGCTTGACCCAGATAAGACGATCGACGAACGGTCCAATCGAACTGCATCCATGTTGACAGCCCTTCAGATGATCTGTAGCCACAGTAGTGTCTGTGAGAAGAAGGCGTTGTACGCCTTCTGTTTGTCGCTTGTACAGAACAACATTGAGCTGGAAGTTCTGACAAAGGTTTTGAAGCACGTGACCTCTGTTCTTGGCTTTCCCAGTCTCACGGCTTTTGTCGACCACCACCTCCCATTTTTGATCCATCAGTGGCTTCTTGACAAGAATACCATTGAGAGTTTCCCATATGGACTTCTGGATTGCGAAACGGACCAGGAATTTTTCAAGTAATAATGACTTGTTTTTGTATGATTTTGCCAATTTTCTCTTGCAAGGGTCCTGGATTCACCATTCAGTGGATAAAACTGATGATGAAAATGCGGGACGCCTGTATGTGACTATTACCCAGTTTTGTTTGCCATTAATTATTAGTAGTATTATGCTTTGTGTCACGTTTTTCCAGGTGTGTGGGTGGGCGCAGGTTGTTACAGACCGGTGCTAATAGCTTTTGGTGCGACGATAGACTGAAGAGTGGTTCGAGTTAATGCTTTATTAATCTCGTCAGTAGGTTCACAAGCCTACTCAAACAAAACGACCGATGTTTTATGCTTTGGCCAGTACTGTGAAGCCTTGACTTGTAATGAACTTCTGAGACACTTCCAGCACCTGTTACTGTCGTTGATTCTATAGCTGGCTCTCTGTTGACTGCTGCTGCAACTGCTGGTTATATCCAATGCAAATCTTTAACTGCTTAACTGATTTTCTTGCTGACTAATACAAACCCCTGCTTGTGTATATGTAGACTAATGCAATGTTCTAGAACTTTTCACTAAAGAATTCAAACACATGCCAGAATTTTCCTGAATCTACCCAAACGTTCTACAAACATATACTAGTCACTATAATATTCCAGGCTGCATTATTCACTGTCATGCTAGAGTCTTCTAGAAAGTTCCACACTATGTAGTAAACAAATTACATCCTCACTGTACTGAACTCAAGGGTCATGCCAATCAATAACATAAACGGAACAATGAAAATAAACTAAGAACAGTGTCAGTCTAAACTCTGACATTTTGTAAAGCTTGTAAATTGCATTTATAATCATATGGATGTCTTGAAAAAATGTCTTACTTTGACGGTATTTCTGTTGTAGGGGTCACTATTTGATCATCGTGCCATTCCTCGTCATGTCTAATGATTTGACCTCAGTGGGTCGGCTGGCCACATGCATGGACAGGTCAGTGGGCTCGTTACTGACTGAGTGCATACCAAAGATTATGGTGCATATTTTGCCCCTGTTTGCGGCCAACAAGTCGGGCACGGGTGACAGTGTGTTGAAGGGCCGCGCGGGCAAAGCCAACCATTACTTTGCGGCTGTAGAGAAGGAAGTTAGTAAGAAGGTAACTCTATCGACTCGCAAATTTGTTTTTGCTTTTTAGCAGTGCAACGTAGATAAGCTTGCAGGTTTATGAAGTGATGTCATGAGTTCTGCAGCCATTATTTGTTGTTGGCTTGAAAAAATTCTGTTACGTCTTAAAGTGGAACATTTACCCTAAGGCTTTTGAAGTCAATTTACATAATTTGAGCGTTTTTAGTCAGTTTGCATAAAGATGAAACTGATAATAATAATAGCAATTCTTCAAACAGGAACTGTGACATTGAGCACGTTTCGAAAATGTCTGGCATTGCATGCTAACTGTGCTCTCTCACTTGTCAGTTCTGATAACTGTGCTGAATGACTGAGTGTCCCTCAGATTTCCAGTCCCGATTTGCCTTTACTTGATCAATGACACCAGACACGAGTATTAGAACTTATTAACACTAACAACAGTGATTCAGTGAGACACACAGTGTTTGTATTGTGGGGCTTGCTCACAGTCTCGCACTTCCTGTTTAAAGAAAGTTGGTTAGTTGTTAATTTTGTTTTTTTTTTTGTAAAAAATGTAATATAATTATGTGGCGTATTTGACAAAAAACATGGTAAAGATTACCATTAAATCTTGATATTATTGAACTGCTGGGGGCAGGTTGATTGATCATGGCCTGATTTGAGGTTGGTCAGGGTCAGGTTTACCTTTACCAGTCAATATCTGAATATTCTTTTTGGCTTTCATTTACAGAAGAGCCATCTTGGCGTTTTTCACTCCTTAGGGTGGGTCTATCTATAGGTGTCAACACCTGAAAGTGTTGTAAGAGCAATTCTCCTATTAATGTAGAAGGCCCCACTTTTGAGGCCTGAAATTCAGTTTATTGCCTGAAATTTAATTTCTTGCCCATGTCATTTTAATAAGAACAAGGCATTTTAACTGACTATAAAGCTGTTTAATACATTTCCATCCTGACCATCAGCTGACCTGTTCATTCACGATCTAGCTCTTTTTGACTATCCAAAAGGGTAGAGCAATTGATATTCAACAAGATCTAGGTTCTTCTTGACTATCCTAGGTGGTAGAGCAGTCTATATTTAGCCACTTGAGCGAGTTAACCGTTGATATCCTGATGACTATGGACGATCCTACTGAAGATGACTTGAGGTGAGGTAGCAAGATGGGAAGTATGCTGCTTTTAGCTACATTATTGTATTGTCTTGACAGTACTGTCTCAAAATTCTTTTGGCAAAGTTGCAAGTTTAGTGATTAGTTGACAGTAGCTATTATTTCACTTTTTGAAATCAGTCTGTGGGTTGTAAGCAAATTTTCTGGAAAATTATGTTTACCTCACTTGTTTACAAGTTTTTGCAAATTAAAATACTGCTGGCTTTTTGTTGCCAGCAAATAATTTTGTTTACAGTAGTCCGCCTGGACTGCTGGCTTTTGTGTGACAAATTCAGACCTTGAAGGGCAAAATCTTACATGCTGAGTTAAAAGATGCCTCGGCTCAGGTCTAATCTTAGGTACTGGATCAAAAGATGCCGTGAGCCCAGGTATAATATTACTTGTTGGGTCAAAAGATGCCCTGAGTCCACATCTAATCTTACATACTCAGCCAAAAGATGCCCTGAGCCCAGGTCTAATATTACTTGTTGGGTCAAAAGATGCCCTGAGCCCAGGTCTAATCTCAACACTGGAAACTCAACTCTAAAATTGATCTACTGCATAGCAAGCTTCAAGTAAATTTTCACATTATCACTCATTATATATATGGTGTGATTGGTTACGATTCGAATCTGAGTTAGCTGATTAGATGCTGAGCGCTGTTGACTTGTGTACTGATCAGTACCCTACAATTTGTTGCATGCTGTCTGTGTCAACAGTGCTAATTAACATGTTACAGTCAAAATATCTTGTGAATTTAAAACCATGTTCTGGTTTTAACATCATCGAAAATTTTTAGTCAACTTGTTCTTAGGTTATTTGAATTGAAATTGAGTAATATGATGATCAGCGTCTGGAATTCTGCTGTTGACTTTATTGCTGTGCGACTGAAACTAACCTTCCGGGACAATCAACTTATTTGGGCTTAATTTGAAGCAATCAGTTGTTTGGTTCTCTTCAACCCTACAAATTATTTTTAATCTTGGTAAGGAACAAAATTAATGTGTGTACAGTTTTGTGGTAGCCAAAATCAGAAGTCATTTTGACAGAACTTTCAGGTTTATTGCACCCAATATAAGGATGCTGGACGTAGTCATGACAACAAATTGTTGTGTCAGTAGGGAGCTGTGTACCATTTTGATGCACATTTGGTCGTGTGTTGGTGCTCGACTAAATGGCTGGAATGCGGCTGTAGATAATTGATTTTACATGTGCGGCAGGCTACTGGACACTAGTGAGACTTAAGTAATAGTGAATGTTTAGATAATGTTGATAGGCATGCCCAATGTTTTCCAGAAATGTCAGCCCAGAACCCAACCCCCCAGTGTTCACCAAGTCCGCCATCATCACCACTTTAAATTACCTGACAGAGGGACACAGCACCAAGGCTTCCTCTCTCGTCTCACTGTTGGCAAAAACAACGCAGGTTTGCTCTCGAGTTAAGGAAATTTGTTTTTAATTTATTCCTACTTTGAAATTTTAGGAGGTATGTTTGCCTTGGAAGTATTTGGTAGGATTCACATTTTGTTGCTGCTTCACGGAGTGTTGATGGTTCCTATAGCAAGTCCTTGCTTTGCTACATCTTGCGTGATTTTTCTCAGTGGACAAGACTTCTGTGTTTCAGAGCATCTTGCATATCATTCACGAAATCGATACGCAGATCACTTTTCAATACTTAAACAAATTTAAGAACATATTAATTGTTATTTATAATATAATTGGGATCTGATGATAGCAAATGAAATCAATGTGTATTGTCTGAAAGTATGATTTTTGTGAATTAAGGCAGTCTAGGTGAAAAACTTGATGTCGTCTTTTTAATCTCTTATCTTCTAGGATGGCATCCAGCGAATACTGCTGTCGCTCCGCACCAAGTTGCTAGCCTCAACGCAGAGAGTTCATGACCTCCATCGTTGCCTCGGCATGTACGCCATATTTGTTCGCCTGCTGCTGAGAGAACTCCACGGGGGCCTTGGTGGTGGCGCCGCGTTTGTGCTGCGTGATATTGTATACACCCTAGTGCATGTGACTAATAGACTTCGGACAAAAGGGTAAATTGACATTGATTATTGTAAGGCTCGGTCATTGTAGTATTTAAAAACAAATGGGAAAGTTCAATAAAAGGTAGCAATTTGTTAGTTCAAGTTTGGGCATTTTTCATGTACCAAATAGGTATTTGAGCCTATTGCATTAGATGTTACCTAGTGAGTGGTTAGTCTTAATTCTTCCATTATTCACAAAACTTAGTAATGCTGTTTTAGACAAAGGACGATTTTATTTAACAAAATTTGAGCACGCTTTGTGGCTGTAGAGATGCAAAAATGCTCGGTTTTCAGCTGTAACTCTTGTTTTAAAGTTTAATACTGTCTGGCTATTCGGCCGTAGCTTCTTGTTGACCAGTTTCTGTTGATTGACACTTCCAGGTTCCCCTCCCACCAACAGTCCATCCTATTGGCTCACTGTTGTCAGCTGTGGTGTGAAGTCTGCACAGCTGGACTGGAGTGTATGCCTGAGGCAAGTAGATATTATGAACTTCAAGGTTTAAAGCTTGAAGCCCCATGCAGCATTGTCTTTGACAGTTTTTATTTCTTTTTGGTTTTTGGTATGAAGAGGTAATGCCCCTTTAAGATATATCACCTCTAAGAATGTGTTGCTCCTTTAGATGCCTTTTTTAAAAGATAATTTATTTTATTTTCAAGTTTGTTTTGCAATACTATGCAATTTTAAAAAATTGATTTGGTTACTGGCCAAAATACTTTGTACAGCGTTACCTTGTGATAATCATGTAGCTAATTCAATTCCAGCATCTTGCGAAGTTCCTGTCCGTCATCACTGAGGCCATCGTTCCTTATATGTGCTCTGGCCACACCCCCCTTGTGGACGTGGCGAAACGCCCGTTTGACTTACTCATTGTGCAAAATGCTGACACACTCAAATCGGCATTAGTCTACCTAGACCCTTTCCCTGAAAATTCCTTGTTTGACCGAGCGAGGGTGATCTATGACAAGTTGAAGTACAGAGGCCAACGCTGGAGCCTTAAGAAGGTATTGCATGTTGGTCTGTTACAGGTTTTATTTTGGTGCGACTCAGAATGATTAGTATGTATTAGGTAATTAAGCCTGTGATGTGCAATATTTAATTTCTGATTCAGTCAATTTATGTACCTATTAGTTTGATTGGAAAGGGCACTTTGGTCGTTAGTCTGAATTATTTTGTTGTCGAGCATAATCTAATCTTAGTCCAGTGTATTAGTTCCTTCCGCTGTAGTTATTGCGAAGCTGTACGAAAGTTTTCACCATAAGCAATAAAGCCGAGTAAAAGTTGTACCAGTATTCAATTTACCCATGGATTATGTGCCCAGAAGCACTGGACTGTAGCTGGGATGTCACCAGGGAGTGAGAAGAGCTTTTTTGCTGTGCTTGGAAGTTGAACCCTTTTCCCCACTACTCACTAAAATCTTGCTATGTTGTAATTTTCTGACATCAACCTCAGCATTGAACCTGGAACCCCCACAGTTTGCATTCTTGAGCTCTGCTGATGGAGCCAAACCCCAGTGAATAAATGGCAGTGTTTTCAGTTTACTTTAGTCTAGTAAAGTCATCAGCCTCGATTTCAAGTCAAGTGTCTGGGAAACAACAATAATCTAGAAATTGTTAAATGTTTCTTTGATCCGTTGTTTCAAACGTGGTTGCCGCTCCAGCTAGTCTCAGAGTAAACTATTGCTGTAGGAGTTGGACCATTTTCTTGCTGCCAAGTCTTACAAGACAACCACCAGTGTGGAGGGGGTGAGGTACTTGTGCAAACTGTTTGAGGAACGGCGGGCTGAACTGGCTGACCTTCTGAGAGAGTGTCAAGGTTGGTTTCATTAATCGTCTTGCCTGCAGGGTATATAGTTCTCCTCTCGTGAAATACACAAATATTTTTGCTATCTGTCTGTAAGTGCTTTGTTTTTTCTGTCATCACAATTCTCGTCTCGCCTTATTACCCTTCTCATGCACAGCAGTTCTTTTCTGCCAGACCCATTTCTTTTCTTTACCCTCAGTGATACTTGGTAACCTCACGGCAGTTTGTCATTCGAGTCGCGGAGCTCAGTGGTTCATGAGAAATGCACTAAAAGAATCGTGGTGCTTAAGAAGGCAATACATTTTGTAGAGAAGAACTCTATTTGTGACAAAGGAGCACTCATTTGTCAACGAGAACGTCCATGATTGTGAAATTGACCCATATGGAAGGACGAGTGACTTTCCTGGAAGAATTGACGCCCTTTTTGTCTAACTTTATTTTTCTTGTCACTTGAATACTAAAGAGTATTAGAAGTGTTAACTTTGTTCATTGGAGTTTGACTGATTCATACAGTAGGTTTGTTATGGCCAGTAATTACGGAAAATCGGAAAATTGTTTCTATGCGTTGAAAACTCGTGGAAAACCTAAAGGGAGACTCTCAGTAGAACTTTGGATAATAAAATGAAAATATTATTTTTAAGTAACTAAAATTTTTAAGTCACATCGCAAGTTCATGCTAGCCATTCAATATGCCTCACAGAATCATATAAGCAGCACTTTGTATGCATAGAAAATCAAATTTATATACTGGAAATCTCAAAAAAAAAATGCTCGGGAACTTCCTGCGGTAACATGCGGGGAAAATGTTAGTTTATTTTTTTGTCTACTATTGTCTCACTACAGTCACAGTGGAAGAAATCCTCGATTTGACGAAATGGAAATTCCTTTTAACCATCGTGTATTTTCTTAAAGTGAGAAATTTTTAGTTTAGGTTAAAGTCTCCTCAAATTCAAACAAAAATGGCCAAAATTGTATTTTTTGATTTTTCAAATGCTTGTATTGCCAAAAACTGTTCAAAATTTCATTGTGTGTTTGTTGATGACAACCGTTCTGTGTAGATTTTTTAAATAGTCATAAATTAAGTAAAATAATTATTGTCTGGACTAATACGTACTAATTTGTTGAATGTTTGCTAATCAAAGTTCAACTGGTCTGCCATATTGGTTCTAATTTTAAAGAAATTTTACCATCTTCTATTCTATGTTTAGTTGACTCTGCTGGTCCAGAGTTACAGTGTACCAGTACACTGCTGTGTCTTGTGTTAGAGCTGGTACGTCTCTCTCACTCTGGCGATGAGAGCCTCTCTCTGGAGGTCGCTCGCTGTCTCGGAATCATCGGGCCTGTCGAATTGTCAGTCAACGCCGTGTCTCAAGAACCGATGTCACCTGTCTTGTCACATGCTCTCAAACAGTATAGTAAGAATGGGGAAATGCAACGCAATTGTGTTCTGTTCCACGCTCTCAATCACTGCCTGTCTGATGAAAGGTATTAATTAGTCAATATGTGGTGCCTGTGATATAATATCAGTGGATATTAACTTATTGGATATTTTTCTCCTGTTCATTTGTTCCTCTTACCGCTGAAGCATAGTTCCAGCCATCTTATTGATCAGCTTATGTTTCCTGGAAATTTGGCCAATTCCGGTGGCTATTGGTGGATGATTGTCATTCGGCCTTAAAATGATCTTTGTTCTTGATCTCACCTGTTGAGTTCAATTTTCTTTGACTGACAATCAAATCAATTTTTGTCATCAGTCTTTGTGTAATTTTCAACCCACCCACTGCCTCATAGTTAATCTTTATTGTTTTCTTTATTGCATATCTTTCAAGAGATTATTTTGTTACCATTATTTTGTTACCATTATTTTGTATCATACTTTAATCTCCTCAGTCATAGTACATGACTTATTTACGTCCACTTCCAGACTCCTTTTCATCTCTGGAAACGGAACTTGGATCGCATTCACTCATATTGCGGTACATATGTCAAACATTAACATTATTTAGTGGAGGCTCATTAGAAAATCATTCATATCCACAATTCGTGGAAACCTACTACTAGGAAAATTTAAGATAATGTTATTTCCAGCTGTTGTTGAAGATAGCTGATAGACTACATTTGCACTAGATAGATTCTGTGTATGTGTGGGCAGGGATTTATCTCCTTGTTTGTTTTGATGCATGTCATCAAAATATGTTTTTGTGACTATAGCATAGTACAGCTGTGTGACGTCCATAAGTGTTCTCTGTCATTCTCTGATCAATTCCAGCAACTTAACATGCACGCATACATTGTCACAGTACAGAAATTGCTTATCGTTGGTCTTCACAGATTTACCAAGTTATTTTTTCAATTCTCTGTTCTAGTGTTCAAGTGGTCACTGCAGCCAGCCGCGTCTTGTCCAGTATGTTGTCTACTGCATCTGGTCAGTCATTCTCCAGTGACTACCAGCGACGGCTACCAGATGACCCCATGTTCACCTATTTTCATCCGTTCATGTCTAAGAAGAGGGTAAATCTGAATGTATGGTGTAACCTTCTGATTGTTCATTGCTGCTTGGAAGACATTTAAAGCTTGTTATTAATAACATTATTGTCAGAAAATTGATAGTTACTAAATCCTGCTTCGAGACTGATGCTCTTGGTTTTAAGTACTTTGAAGGCAACCAATTTATAATTAGGAATTTCTTTTTGGTGTTACTGTTATGTTACTGTGTTGGCAATCAAAATTTTAACTAAACTCTTGTTGGTTTCACAATATTTACTGTATCACTCAGTTACTTGAAAATTGGCTCATTGCAAGCAGTGGTACCAATGTTCTATGGACGTTAATTATAAAAGAAGCAATAAATTGGAGGTGGTCTGATGCACGTTGCACCAGAGGTGCGCAGGCCTTGCATGTGGGCCCATTGCACTGATCACCTGGAACTATTATTTTATGCTTTATTAATATATGGTTAAAACCGAGCTGAGGAACTAGAAACCTGGCTCAAGGGTTTAACAGTGTGACCTGGTGGGACTCGAACCCACGACCTCGAGTAAAGAAAGCGAACACTTATCAACCAGGCCACACTGCCTCCTCTTATTATACCTTACACTCTGGTTTTCTCCCATGTTGTTAATGAAGCAGTGTTGATTCATAGAATGTCAGTTTGACAATAAGAATCTTTGTGCCTTTTCAGTTTTTACACATTTTGGGCTTCATTGGCATGAGTTCTGTACTCAAAACATAGTGTGTCAACTTAGCAGAGATCCATCTCTCACGTTTGTTTGATGGTTGTTTTGTCTCTTACGCATTGACTCTCTAGCAGAGTACGTAGTTGTGCAATATTTTAGCGTCCGTTTCTGTACAGGTGTCCATCAATGGTGTTGATTCCTCAGCGTTCCTTGATAATGTGGGGGATAGCCTGTTGTGGTCACCTGATAGCAAGGAGCACAGCGATTGGCTGACCAGCCTGACGTGCACTTTGATTGACAGTGGAGGGGTCACAGATGACCTGTTGCGTGTGTTGAGACCAATGTGTGAAGTAAAGGTAGTACTGTGAAGAATATGTCTGTGTTTATCTGTAATATCCAATGGCAGAAACTGATTGTTTCATTTTTCAGTCGCTGAATATACCGTTTGAATACTAGATTAAAATTTGCCCTTTGTTTTATGGTAGCTGTACATTTCAAATTGTGCAAAAATTTCATTATTTTTGTTTATATATTAAATTTATTTAGAAAAGTAAGATCATTCCGCTTGTTTGATGTATCGTTCGTGTGCCACGTTGAAGATCATTTACCCCAGGGGAGATAAGAAATGGTTGATTTCTCGTCCCTTGTTCGTTACATCGTGATGCTAACCTGTTTCCGTACCACAGTGGAAACCCACCCAAGATTTGGAAGACTAATTGGAGGTTTTCCATTTACGATGCTCAAGGCCTAATGGTAGTCTATACATTCAATAAGGTGGTGATTGTGTCTGACTTCCCCAGTTCAGTTGGGAAACCTGTTGCCTGGTAGACAGTGCAGTTTATTGTCGGAAAAGAAACCCAACTGCGAGGCACTTAAAAGCAGTATTATTTGCTAACTGTAAGTGGCCTTGATTAGAATATAAATGGATTAAATGTGCTTGGTTTTCATGGAGAAGTTAAATTGCAGAAAACTACTGATAAATCAGACAGTGAATTGAATTTTTAGTTTTGTAGTCTTTGTCCTCACTTATTTTGCTCTTTCTGTTGATAGGCTTCCTTCTGCGAGACCATTCTCCCCTATGTCATTCATGATATTCTCAAGTCTAGTGTCAAGCCCCACCACCAGCTTATCTCCCATCAGGTGACCAACTTCTTCGCTAAACACTGTGGACTGCTGAGGATATCCAGCAGTAGAACAGCTACACCACTTCCGGTCAAAGGTAAGCCAACTCATTTCTATTGGCTTTTACAGAGCTCTTAATCTATGTCGTACGTGATTGGTCATAAGAGGTAAAAAGTGTTCTTTTCTCATTTTGCTGTACGTCATTCGCCCGAAATTTAGTGTCTTTTTAACTGTTAAAAGAATTTGAAGTTGACTGAAAGACATAATCACTGCAAGTTTCTTTTATTAATGTTTTTCATTGTAGATCCTTCTTTCGTTATGAACAAGAAGTCTGTGGCAGTCATGCTGAAAGTGATCCAGTACCTTCGACAGCAGAAGAGAGCCAGGCTGGGGTAATGTTACTATCTATACTGGCTTGTACCAAAGTCAAGCGCAAAGTTGCTGAAAGGCAGTATGTGCCGTGAAATGGAAAAATGTGATCGCCAAGTTACAATCATTTTCAAAAGAAATGAATAACTTCAAATTCTAACTGTTTTAGTGCATAAAAGCACAACTCAACTTAGTTTCAGATTCATTTATCGTCAACTACAATCCGTTTCAATTCTGTCTAAATCTAAGCAAAATTTGCTTCATCCATGTTCACTTGTCAAAATCCTGACAAGTCACTGTTTAAGTGCATTGCAGAAACAAACAGCGGCAAGGCACAATAACGTGGCATTAAACTTTGACAAACATTCAACAAAGCTGTTGTTTCATTGTCACATAATTCTGGCAAGACGTATCCAATTTTGGCAGAGTTCTGTTGAAATCTTGTTAGTAGTTTATTTTGAAAACAACTTTTATTAGAGTGTACATCACTTAAGATGTATAGCCTTGTATCCTTGTGAGTAAGGTGGCCATAAACCTTTAGTTATCATTAAATCTTGCTTTCAGTACCCATGTGTTGACGCCTTGGGATGACAACTTCTGGCTGGAAGTCAATTACCTGCAGATAGCCAAGGCTGCCCAATCGTGTGGTCAGTTCTTCTCGACTATACTCTTTGCCGAGATCTGGTGGGACAGACATAGGTACAGGATCGCGGTTGTTGATAATTCTTCAGTTGTCACGTTGAGTCTCTGTGGCCTTGTGTTTGGGTAGCAAACAGGTGGCATTACTTGTCCTCTTGGACTTGAGTACTGCTCTTGATACTATCAATCATGGCAAGTTGTCATGACAGGCAAATTCAAGGTTGGATTGTAGGTCATTTCAGTTGTCAGACTCTTAAACAGTTGTGCTTTATAATTTTTTGTTTGCCTGTTTATGTGGGTAATTTCTATATTGATCAGAGATGTATCAACTTTTTCAGTTTTGCTAACCTTAAGATAAAAACAATTACGATGTTCGGCTGATATAAATCCATAGTTGTTAATGTTGCTGACATTGTAACCTGTAGAACTTTGATTTAATATGTTACTTGTAATTAATTAAAAGAAGAACAGTTGGTGATATTTGTGTTATTATAATACTAATTTAACCTTTTATTTTATTTGGTATGCAGAGAAGAAGAGTCGAGTGCTGACAGTGAACAAAGTGGCAGCAGAGAATCCAGCCAATCATTTCATTCTATTCTGTCAGCTGACCTACTTGATGGTCAGAGTATCCAGTCTTTACTGTTAGAGGCGTATCGTAGTATAGGCGACCCAGACGCTGTCTATGGATGTGGTGCCGGAAAACTGGCTGATCCGCAAATCCGGTAAATAGTTTATCTGAGTAAAAGGTTTTGGAAGTTTTGATAAATTTTAGTGTCTTCTTGGCTTCAGTAGTACAAAAGTGCTTGTGGAACTTGTCAAATTTAGTGAGTGTGTGATGGTGAAGTCTTTACCAGATAAGGAGTCGTTTTTATATCTTTTTGAAAATGTTTTTATTGTTCACCAATTGTGTGGACTTTGCAAAGGTTTAGCCGAGTCCCAAGTGTTTTATGTGGCATTGTTTTGTTGTAGGATTCAGACATACGAACATGAAAATGATTGGTCCAAGGCCTTGTCTGTCTACGACCTGGAGATGATGTCGGCCACGCCTACAGTCAACATGCAGACTGGCATATTGAAAGTGAGCAATTAAAAAAAGTCTTATTGATCGTTGTACCTCTGTCAGTATTTTTTTTCACAAAGGCAGTATGTGTCTGAAATTTTGTATTGGTATTTTAATAAACATTATTTAGGTGCAGCCAATGCTCTTAATATTCTAGTGAGTTGTTACAAGAGGGTCATGTGCTGTTGACAGAAAAAATTAACACCAAATGATTAACATTAGGTGAGATGAAATGAGCTCATTTCAAAATATTTGTTGTGCTACTTCACGTCTCCATTGATTATATTTCAGGCTATCCAGAATTTTGGCACTCGGCATGTTCTTGACACGTACATGTTAGGGCTGACTTATCAGGGAATCGACGCCACAGCTGAAGTGGAGGAACACAAGTACGAGGCGGCCTGGAGGATGGGAAAATGGGACCTCGATACTGTAGCTGGGTGAGTGAGGGTTTTGGGGGACTGTGTATGGTGGCTTGGAGGATGGGAAAAATGGACCTCAGTACTGTGACTGGGTAAGTGATGGTTTTGGGGCACTTTGTTTGGTGGCCTGGAAGGGAGAAAATGGGACCTCAGTACTGTTGCTGGGTGAGTGAGGGTTTTCGGGGACTTTGTGTGACGCCAGTTTTGTGACGACAAGTGGTTGCAAATTAGTTTGTTTTCATAGTGTTAGTGCTACTCTGAATGTGTTAATCATTAGCATCTGAGGCACTCAAATGAACTCTTGACGCTTATTACAATGTCGTTTATGATGAGCTTTAAACTACCAACAGTTACTGGAGAGCACCAGTCCTGCAATATTAGCTTGAGATGGGGTTCAAACAAATCGAGACAGTAAGCTGGAGATAGTTTTTTGCTTGCTGAGCATAATAAACTAATCAAGTTTATTTATATGTCATTCACAAAGAACTTTGAACCCCGGCAGTAACTTTTAGAGAATTTCATTTCAGTGACGACAGTGGCTGCGGCTATCACAAGAGTCTCTACTCTGCCATCTGTGCGGTGCTTGACAAGGAGCCTCACAACTTAACAACATCATTGGAGCACGGGCGGAGAGTCGTCCTAGCCAGCCTATCAGAGCACAGCGTACAGAGTGCACAAACATTGTATCCTGTGTTGACTCATCTGGCATGTCTTGCTACTGTAGAAAGTGTTGGGAACTGTGTGGTGAACAGGTTGGCCAACAACTCTATCTATTGTGCTAAATGTGAATTTTTAGAAGACAGTTTGTAGTTTGGAAACAGCCCTTTGTTGTGTTGAAAACCTGAGATGTATCGTGTAGTGCAAGGACTGATAGGTTGGTTGCTTAAGTTGACGGAATAGAACATGACATCATTCAGTGATTTAATCCAAAAGCAACTTTCCAACCATTAAGTAAACATGGAAAACAAAAAAGAGCTGACATTATCGATGAGTTTGTTCCAGATCTTCGAATACACATATGCTCAGTGTCATCAACAAAACTAAAATGAGACTAAAAGCACAATGCACTGTGGTTACATGTTTCTGTTGCGCATAGTGCTTTTCACAGTCGCGTTTTTATCATGGTATTCTTGTCAGTGACATTGATCTAGCATATATTCAAAGATGCATCAATGTTTAGTATCGGACAGCTGCTGTGTGGTTGAACACACACCACAATGTTTTTTTCACCAACTGGAATGCTACGATGTTAAGATTGTATGCATATTTTCTGGTGAACATAATTTGATTGTGAATTGTACATTCAGGACAAAAGTTTAGAAATTGTCTTTGAAAATTTTTCACTTTTGGATTTTGTGTGTAGTTTAAAGACAAAGAAAGCTTCCTTTTAAGTGTAGTTAGATGTTTTGCTCTTTGGCTTGACCTTGTGTATGGGTGATGAAATTCCTGAAAGGACAGGCAGAAATGCACCGTTAGGTCCTCATCCACTAAAAGCTCAGTCTCTTTTACAGTACCTTGTACTTTGTCAATAGACATGTACAAGAACAGTAGACAACTAGCATTATCACATAATGTTGATCTCTGAATTTGTTTGTGTGAAGAAGAGCAATTATCACATTAGCAATGGCTTTAATAGTAACTCTTTGACATGTGTTGCTTGTGTAATAGTGTGTTTGATGCTGGACAAAATGCTGCTGGGAATGCTTAGCAATAGACCATCATTTAAAAATCATGCTATCTGTTCTGGAACATTTGGGGTTTTTTTGATGTCACGTTTCCTTGGAAATTGTGGATAGTGATTTCTGCGAATTTTCTTTGCAGTGAGTTGGATGTTTTGTCAGATGTAAAGGAGTGGAGTATAGGTGATCAACATGGTGACTTTACGTTCCAAGAGCCGCTGAAAAATTTGCGTTGCGTTCTCCTAAAATGTCTTCTTGACGAGGGAGCAAGGGATGCCCCCGTACTGCTAGACAACTTCCAGTGTGACTCACTGCGGGATCACTTGGTTCAAAACTTGGAGGGTCTTGCTAAGACTGCGCGGGAGGCTTCCAGGTTACAGGTAAGTCGAGCCTCAATAAAGGTCATATTATTGGCTTAGAAATAGTGCTAAGAATTGTGCGATTGGACATTCCTGAATGATAATTCTGACTTGTTACAGTTTTTCATTGGTTCGTGTGATGTAGAAAATGTAATAAAATACTAAATCTAGTGGCAGACTTTAAAGTCCTTGTCTCACGCGTTATTAACCCTTATTACATGGTTAGAAGATGTTATAAGGATCCAAGAAGTACCTACCCCATAACTAATACACGATCCGTACTCGAAAACAGTTTAAATGAACGCGCCACTCACGATTCGCACCCGAAGAAACNGGAAATAACCGGTAATCATACGCTCAGAGAGAAGGGTCAAATACTGTTAAAAAATCGCTTTTGGCAAGAAAGGCGAAAAGAATATAAAGAAAGGGTGTCGAAAATAAGAATTTATGTAGTAAGTATTTTCGGATACTGGAACCACATGGGCAGTTTGCAACAAGGACTTTAACGTCTGTCTCAACTGCAATTTTATTTGAAAAAATGCCAGCAATTTCTTACTGAGAAATGAGTGTCTGATTTTAATAATCCCCCAGATGTTATATTTTAGACGATGTCTTGTGGTGTGAAGCGGAAGAACCCACAAAATTAATTGGCTAACCCCCCACCTTGCTGCTTTCAGCTGGTTAGAGGTCTTTGCTATCGAAGAATGATCCAGCCTTAACTTGTCTTTCTTGTTGTTCAGATTGCTGAACAAGCCATAGGTTTGCTCAAGTCACGTAGTGACGTACATGGGCAGCATGTGTCTTGGAGACTAGAGGAATGTAGGCTGTTCTGGGCAAGACAAGAGCGCGACATCGCCATACAGTTACTTAAAGGTTTACTGAAGCGTCTGGAGGAGGTAAGAGTTGTCTGGCAAAAGTTGGTATCCATGTGTTGGCAGACTATTATACATTAGGGTTACACTGTCTGTCTTTTGCTTCCCTGTGAGTGATCTTAGTTTGAGTGCCAGATTGTGGTGTGGACGGTCACTTCTGGAAAGCATTGCTGTGCACTCCTAGTTAAAACTAGGTACACAGAATGAATCAGTGCACACCCCGGGCGCACAACTCGTGAGTTTCAATTGTGTTGGGATAAGTACAAGTTAGACAAAAGTATTCACTCAAACAAAATAACTGTGAATTCCCCATCGTGACAGCTGGACAGAAGCCAACTTCATCGTTCCCTCTTGACCAAAAACGAAGGGGAATTAACAGGCCAGCTAGTAAAGAGACTAAGCTGGTCTGTAGAAGTTTGCTGCCTGAAGTGCTATTACCAGTTGTTGTTAGCTATCGTGAAGGAGTCTTGTTTTTTCACAATTGAACTGTCTGTGGGAAACCATCTTGATTTAAAGTTGCCTCTGAAAGCACATGTGGTCTGATCTCCTTCTAACTGTTCAAAGGATGGGAAATGCTCTAATTCAAACTTAGTATTGATGCTCATGTTGGTAGTGATAATTTGTTTCTCAGTATAGAATGATCTTTTTTCAGCTGCGCATTGATAGTAGGGAGGCTGCCATTTTGTACCCTCACGCTCTCGGCCTGTATGGCTCGTGGGTGGCGGAAACTAAGTCAGAGAACCCAAGTATAATTATGGATGATTACCTGGATAAAGTGAGTTCACACAGACACCCTGATAGCTTTCATCTCTTTGTGGCAGAGTATCATTGATGGTGTTGTGACAGCATGAAGACTGCTTGGAATTAAATCTGAGGTGGCCTTGAGTTGACGTTTGTATGGTTAGGGACTTGGGATATCTGCAATGGAATGTGTGAAGTTGGCATTCTAAGCAGAATAAAATCATCCAATCGAAACCAACAATGTACACCTACATCTCTTGCGAAGAGGTGGCGAGAAAGATGGATATCTCACAAATCTCTTAAGTGTAATAAGGTGGATGTCTGACCAACACAAATTACATTGCGGTGAAATGACCCAGGTTGTTGTAATGAGTTTGCACTCTGTTATTTCTTCAATGGTCAACAATTTCCTAAAAACCAATATACTGGCCATTGCAGGCTGTGAACATGCTTGAAGGTCTGAGGGACAAATCTACATTGGACGCGTATCTCTCACTGGCACGTTTTGCTGACTCTCAGTATCAGCAGCTGGCTACCTATACCACGTCGAGTACATACGAGGCCAAGAAACATCTAGTGGAGAAGGCTAAGATGGAGGCGTCCAGACTGAAGGCCCTCGGAGATAGAAGCAGGTGAGTGTAGAATCTCCATTACTGAGTCAGCACAATCCCCATTTGCCCACAATCAGAAAAGTGAATCGATAGATTGTGTTACCCACTGGCAGTTAAAAAGCTGTGGCTCGGGACTTAGTAAAGAGTTACAATGACCGAAATGCAATGGTCCATTGGACATGGCAAGCTTGAACAAAAGACTGACTGAATACTAATAGACGACTACAGGTTTATCACTAGGTTTTTCACTGCCTACTACAACCCAGTTGGAACAATTTGGTTTTGTCAAGCAGAGGCAAGATACTAGCACTTTATTAATAATTACTTTCTATAAGTTCACACCACGTTTGTGGACTTTTTATTCATAGAATTTCAGAAAGTGCGAAGCTGCGTTATACAATTTTAGTAAATGATGGAAGTCCTATATTGCGAGAAATGTTTGAACGAAATTTTGCATATCCCTAACAGTACAGTCACTACCTGGGGCCCTGGATGCGCTTGAGCAGTCTCATTGAATTTATAATTTTGTTGTATGCTACTTCTTTAAACTAACCTGGTTGCAAAAAGTAGCACATTTCGCTCTTTTACCATTTCAGTCGTTATCTACGCACGTTGGAAGGTCAGTCAGGGATTGATGACAACGAGCTGCGCCGCATGGCCAGGGACCAACAGAAGTTCTTGGAAAAGGCTATTCAAAATTACTTCCATTGTCTACAAAAGGGCGATGCTCATGATCTGCGGGTGTTCAGACTGACCTCTCTGTGGTTCGACAATGCTAAGTGCATGGACGATATCAATGAATTGGTGGATGTAAGATTTTATAACCATCACATCCGTGTGTATTTCTCATGTCTAGTGTTTTGTTTGTGCTGACAAAAGGCGAAATACCTGAGATGTGCTGCATTTAGCAACTGAATTTTCTTTTGAGAAATTTTAAGCAAGATCCTGCAGGAGCATGCAAAAGTTACACAACTGAAAGATGAATGTTTTTGAGTAACCTTGATACTGTCTAGTAAAACAGCCATCTCTGAAGCGATTTGTCAGCAAAGCTGGAATGTTGAATGGGTGAAAATTCAGTTTCCATTCCGTACACCAAGATTGTTCTCCACAAGTCTCTTGTGTCTTCCACTACTGAATGCAACCCTTTCCTCGATATGCCTGTATCAGTTCCAAATTCGCCATAGATTGTTTCCTGGACCTCTCCACACAACTATAATTTTTTGTCACATTTTTCTCAATCATTCATAACAAGATTCAGAAATTAGTACTTTTGCCGTCCTGAGGAAAATCGCTGTTATGAATTGATTTTCAATTATCTAGCATTGACGACGTTTTCCCACTCACTGGTTGTATCTTGAACATTAATATACTGTTTCAGCAAGAAGTCAAGAACGTTCCATCACACAAGTTCTTGCCGTTAATGTACCAGTTGGCGGCCAGACTGAGTATGACATCATCCGGCATGTCAGAAGCATTCCAGCCCACACTGCAGAAAGTGAGTGTTTCGGTTGACGTTTAAGTTAAAAACCTGTCTTAGTCTAGTTTTCTTGGTTGATTTGTGGACTTGCACAAGTATTGAAGTTTGTTTTTGCTTGACAGCATGCTCAACTATTTCGCTCGTCGTGGCAGGTCCTTTTTGTGTACAGAACATGGTCTCTAGTAAATAGTCGTCTTCTAAGTCCTGAAGTTACTTCTGATCTCGTTAGGACTAGTTTTTCAAGAGCATGTAATGGAGATCAAATTTTGATTTTGGCACAAGGTGGGCATTACACTTTAAATGGTCACTTAATCTCAATGAGATAGTAATGGGAATATTACCTGTGGCAAAATGGCTAAAGGTGACCTATCCTTAACACACAAAAACGTCAGGATGATAAAAAGCCTCTTTTCAACTAGCAAAAGTTGCTTCACCTTTTGGCCAGTTAATAATTAAGTCATACCTCTGTCCTGTGGTTGCAGATAATTGAGCGCTGTGCCAGAGAACACCCCTACCACACACTTCCCATTATCTTGGCCTTAGCCAATGCCAACAAGGACGATGTGATTTTGAAACAGCCCGTCGGAGGACGTAAGAAGCTGTCCGCTCACAGCGATTCTTCAGGTGGACAGGAAGAGGTAGGGCAAGCAGCTTTTTTCCATAATTTCTGCAAAATTTGCGTAATATTTTGCAAACGCGGAACATCACGCACAGACTTTTGTTGAGTTCCGCATGGCAAAAATTTAATTGCTAATTAAGAAAATAGTAAAAAATTAACACTGTAAAGTTAACATGTTTAGGGCAAGGTATAAATTTGTTCGTGTAATTTTTTATGGCCTGAAGTGGATATATAAAGGAGGTGCGGAACTGTTCTGTCCACTTTGAGCCTAAATACGAAAGCCTCACTTGAAAAAAGATTGCACTGTCAGAGTTAAAATTTATAGTTTTGTAGATATTTGACTATATTCACATTGTCAGACTAATGCTGATAAGGTCCTAGTACATAATCGTTTTTCATTTTAAGTGAAGTCTTTGATGTGATGGTGAACTGCGATTGTAGGTTTTGGATATTTTTTCAGAATTGTTTGGGTTCATCATAAGAATCTACGTTTTTCTTGTTCTCACAGGACAGGGTTCAAGTTTCTAGAGTTATGATTGAAAAATTGAAGGGAACAAACCCCAAAAGGGCCAGTCTGATAACCAACATGGAGGCAGTGTGTGATGCATATATACAGTTGGCCAACTTTAAAGTAGACGAGTACAAGGACGAAAAGAGTGAGTGGAGTTAATTGATCGCACTGGATGGATCAGTCTATGAGTTGTTGTCATAGCAGAATTGTTGGATAGTTGCCACCAGGGCCATATATCATCCTATTATTGATGAGCACTAGCAACTAGATAGATCACTCTATCAATTAATATTTAATAATAATTATGTAATGTCAGTTTTAAAAACTACAGAAAACATGAGCCACAGGCTCCTTTCATCGACTTATAAATTAAATTACAATTTCGAGGATAAGTATAAGTCTTAGAGTTACTGATAAATAAGAGAAAACCAATTGAAACTAAAAAGCGATGTATATGGTGGTCCAATCGTTCAGCAGTGACTTGAAGACATTTGGAACGGCACTCTCCATACAGTCAGCTAGGAGACAGTTAAAGTTACTGGTGGACAAAATTTAAACTAAATCAAATCTTTGTGTGATGTATATCAATGTAATCTTTGAGCCATGTCCAAAAATTCCTGTAGATGCATGTCCTTGGAATGTATCTTTCAACAAGAATCGCAAGTCACATTCTTCTGGGGACCCCAATCAAGTTTTCACTAGGTTATTGCAGTCGTGGGTACATGTTAACACTTTATGTTGCTCACTGTTCTTTTGTTCCTTTGTTTTTTGTAGAGCCAATTGCATTGCCGAGACAACTATTGATCACACAGATCTCGAAACTGAGTGACATACCTGTGTTCACAGTGAATACCAAGGTACTGTTTAGGTCTGGTGATGGATTCTTGTTGGCTGAACTTCTGTTTAGATGTGGTATTGCAAATCCTTGTCTGTGTGATGCAAGATCAAAAATGAATAAAGCGTTGTTTGATGTTCAGGATAGGGCTGACCATGACGTCGCTGATATTTTGAACTTGCTGTTTTTGAGTATAAGCCAATCAAAAAGCCACTTTTTATGTAGACCAGACCGGGCATTAGCTTTCTAGTAATGACAAACCGTTATTTCATTCTGACCCCAGAAATCACTTCTCATCAGACGAAGATATCAGTTGAGATCACTTTTAAACGGCATGTTATGAAAATGAATATATTTTTGTGGGAGGTGGGTTTAGCTGCAGTTTTAACATTTATTTTCATTGGTTCCTGAATAGCATGAAGTGGTCATGTGACAACTGACTGGTAGCACCCTCTGTTGGACAGCCTGCATGATCTGCTCATCCTTGTAGGTGGACCCTTCTTGTCAGTACAAGGATGTTGTACACATTAGAGGCTTTGGCAAGACATTTCAGCTAGTTGGCGGGATCAACTTGCCCAAGATAATCACATGTCAGGGGTCAGATGGGGTTGAGAGGAAACAACTTGTTAAGGTGAGTGCCTGGACACAGGCAAAAAAACAAATATCTTGATTAAGCTCCAGGTAATTATTATTTGACAAAAAACTTCCCCAGTGGGGTAATTGAACTTCGTAAAAGATATTATCATTATTACGCGCCCACATATTTATATGTGGTCGCATATTGCCGTCATCTGTGTCTGGGCATCCGGCGTCCGCGGCTGTTTCTCCTAAACCCCTTGGAGGATCTTATTGAGATTTGGCAAGTGTGTTCCTATCGGGTTGACGACAGAGGGCGACGAGTTTCGGACCGACCCGAATACCACTGTGCTCCTTCGTGGCAATTTTAGTTTCTTAACGTTGTATCTTCAAAGGTCCTCAACCAATTTTTGTGAAATTTGGCACATAGGAATCTTTTAATGAGTTGACACTACCCTCTCGTTTTCGGATGGATTTGAGGCATTTTGTACCATCTAGTGGCCGTTTTTACTGTTTTCGAGTTGTTTTTTTGGCGTCCACCCCTCTAACAACCAAACCACTTTAAGGATGATAAAAATTGGCATGTGTGTTCTTACTATGAGGAAGAAAGACAGTTGATGATGATTTTCCGATGACTTCGACTACAGTGGCGCCTCCCAGTGGTAGTTTTGTTTGTTTTTGCGCCCATGGCTGTATCTCCTAAACGTTCTACAGGATCTTTATTAAATTTAGCAAATATGAAGTTGACAATGGACGACAACGACTTTCGAACAGATCGGTGTACTGGTGTGCCCCCTAGGTGGCAGTTTTAGTTATTTACATTTACCTCTGTATCTTCAAAGGTCCTCAACGGATTTCCATAAAATGTGGCACATAGACATCTATTAGTGAGATGACGCTATCCTCTCGTTTTCGGATGGATTTGTAGTTTGCCATTTTTGTTGTGTAAATGGCTTTCTTTTAAAGAAACGGTCACATTTTCTGGTTTTCAGACGGATTCGACATATTTTGTGCCATCTATTGGCCATTTCGATGATACAAACAAAACCCCCTAAAAGCACACCATTTGCGATGCATTCGTGTGCGCATTTCAACGCTCCGCGTTGCTCTTTTTATTTTTGTTGGGTCACTTAGATAAATCCTACATTTTGTTATCTCCACTGAAAAACTTAAGGTTATGTTGACCCTAGCAAAATGTCCAATTTTGGCCAACTTTGGAATATCGTATCTGAGAAATGGTTGATCGGATTCACACGAATGTTTCACATACTATGCTTTATACACTGTTGTCCAAAACACTAGTAGGAATTGTCTTGAAAATATCCAACTGTTGCATGAGGGGCTTTTAAAAAATAGGACTTTGATGGTTTTAATGAAAATTTTGAAGTTTCATTAAAGGAAAATGAAACAATTGTTAAAAAACTGTAGCAGCTTTTTTGAGGTTTTATCTTGAATTTTATATCATACGCAATATGGCCATGTTACTGTTGTTTTGCGATGATGTGCCTTTCTTTTTTGCTAAATTTTCTTAATAAGTAAAAACTGGTCTCAGGGCCTAATTAGTGGCAGATTGGTATAAAGTCAAATCACTACTCGGAGGAAGGAACGTTAGACTAATTAGTTTTCACTGTTATCCAAAATCACTTGGGAAGATGGATTGAGGCTTTACAAAATTTTGTTTTTTTCTTTCAGGGAAAGGATGACCTGCGGCAAGATGCCGTCATGGAGCAGGTATTTGGATTGGTCAACGACTTGTTAGCTGGTGTGACAGAGACTCATCGACGTAGACTAAGTGTTAGAACATACAAGGTAAGCAAAGAATATTGAGAAAACTAAAGATTCAATTAATACAAATAACTTGATGAAACTTGCACTTAAGAGAAGCAAGCTCTAGATATTGTGACTAATGCACATGGAGTATAATCTTCAAGTTGACAAACTCATTGCTAAAACTCTCATTCCCTAAAACCTTGGTAACAACAACATTCATTTATGACATTTTATTTATTTTTGTTGAGAGATGTGACAAAATAGAATGAACATTTTCTGCCATGCTGTGTTTGTTATTAAAACTACCCCATGTGACTGTACACATGCCATTGACCCTTTAATGTGGTCTTTTGTGCATAGACCACAAAGACAAAATTTTCTTCCTTGTGTCCAGGTAATCCCCCTGTCGCAGAGGTCTGGCTTGCTAGAGTGGTGTGAGGGCACCACGCCCATTGGTCAGTATCTAGTGGGCAGCGGACGGGAGAAGGGTGCTCATGAACGCTACCGTCCTCTGGATTGGACAGCAATGCAGTGTCGTCGCGAGTTGATGAAAGCGGTGAGTTTTCACTGAGGACAACCGGAATTTGGCACTTAGTTTAAAGATTATCGGTTGAGTAATGCAAGTTTTGCTGAGAAAAAAATCATTGAAAGTATATTAGGGTAGACATTGTCAACGTGTTGTAAAAGTACAGATTCATTTTAAGTGAATAAGAGACCTATTTCTGTGTTAATTACAGTACTGTAAGTCTTCTTGTGGTGTGTGTCTACAATCCACAGAACAATGGAAAGTGACCTAAATGGCCCAGAAAAAGCACTGCATTCACTTTGGTTGATCCCACATCAATAACAAGTAGGACACTGTGTTTGCTCTATGGAAGTGAATGCATAATCAAGATGCCGGCCTTTTGCTGGACCATTCATTTCACGTTCAATTGTTCCTTGGATTCATGCCAAATGAACACTCAGTAATAAACACGAAAAAACGTGTCTCCAAGACAACCAGGGATCTACAGTTTTTTTTTATTAAACATAACATAAAAAATGGTTGCATTCCCCATTAATGCTGCTATTATTGAGGTGAGCGCCCATTTGCAGCATCTCGCGAATAATGTTCATGATGATCTGAAAGTATGCTTAACTGTTGTGCCTGTTGTCTTAAAATTGCTATAGTCTTGGGAAAATTATTGTCATGGTCACTGTCTTGTGACTCGCTGCATGTGTAAAGCTACTGCTATTATTAATTGTAAATTTAGTATAAATTTGTTTTGGGAACTCTAGAGAAAGGATGATGGTAGAGAAACGCTGAGCACTAGGTTGATGGACGCGTACAAAAGGATCTGTGATTCATTCAAGCCAGTCTTCCGGCATTTCTTTCTGGAGAACTTCCTGGACCCGTCGGTGTGGTACGAGAGACGACTGGCATACACCAGGAGTGTCGCTACAAACTCCATTGGTATGGGACCTCACTTGATGAACTACCATCTGATGACAAACTTAGGCTTGGTGGAGATTCAGCATCGGGATTGAATGATAGATTTCCAATACAATTGCCTGTTGGATTGTGACAGTTATTCGTGCTTATGTCACAAACTGCCAGCTTCCAGGTCCTGTTGAATCAGTAGGCAGGGTTAACATCAAAATTTCTGCTTTTGGTGCTATTAGTAGTTGTGATTTAATTGTCAGTGGGTTTTTGCTTAAAGTTTCACCAACACAGTATTATGACTGTGAGACATAGTCTGGTCACAGGAGTGGATAATAAGAGAATGTGATTGCTTTTCATTCATTCATGTTGTACAGTGGTCTAGGAGGTGAATTTAATTTGACTAGGTTAGTAATTTTTGGAACAACCACTCATTTTTCCATAATATTGCAGACATTTGTACAATGAAATTGGCTATGTGTGGTCTCTTAACTCAATTTAACCAGGCATGGGGTGCGTTCAGTAAAGCTGGGGCATGAAAACTTGTGAGATGCGTGGCGATATCTTAGCTGCAAACAATGCGTGATCTCACTAGCAAGATACTGACCAAGAATGCACCCTTGTTTATGTACCACCAGGTCATGACTAAGTGAGTATTCCATCATTTCAGTGGGCTACATTCTTGGCTTGGGTGACAGGCATGTACAGAACATTCTGATTGACTGTAGAACGGCTGAACTCATTCACATTGATCTCGGTAGGCTTTTGTCTCTTATTTATTACCTAAAGTGCCATTTATCTAATCTCAGATTTATCTCATCTCAGTCTGTATTTGACTAAAAAATTGATCAGTTGTGTGGCACACTTTTAAGTTTTACTTGTCATGAATTATGCTGTATGATTTAGTTAAAGCTTAGAGTCTGATTCTGAGTAGAGTCCAAGTTCGGAGATTAGACCCTGGGCACAGGTTGTTTATATTACAGTTGTATCAAATTATGTGGTAAACTGGTAATACAACACTAACCTGTTTGTAGTCACTGAATGCCAGAGTCCCAGTTTTATTGATTGGGGGAATACTGTTGATCTTTGAGTACTTGACTTTTTTTGATTTGATTGGATTGCCTATCATTGCTTCATTGTGTTTAATGTAAGTTGTTTTATTTGAGTACATTGACAAGTTCACTAAGAACGTAGTTGATAATGTGGAAGTTAACAAAAGTTGCGGGAAACGTAAATTTTGATTAGAGGAGGCAGTGTGGTCTAGTGAGATCAGTGTTTGCTTCCTTTACTCAAAGTCATAGGTTAGGCCTCAATCTCCTCAGCTTGGTTTTTGCTATGTTATTGAATAAAGCATAAAAATGGTTCAAGGTTATCAGTACAATGGGCCCATATGAGCAGCCAGTGTACGTCTGGTTTTTATGTTTACCAGACCCCCTACAGTTATTTTTTAATATTTAAATTAATTGCTAAATTTCTACAACTGTAATGTTCATGTGTGCAGCTTGTGTCTCAAACTGTTCAAACGTGGACTAGAGATGAACACTGTTTACATGTTTACACCAGCTACTGTCTTATGTTAATGTGTTCTTGTATTCATTTCAGGTATTGCATTTGAACAAGGTAAACTGTTACCCACCCCTGAGACTATCCCGTTCCGTCTGACTAGAGACATCGTGGACGGTATGGGAGCGACGGGGGTGGAGGGGGTATTTAGGAGGTGAGGGGTAACACGCATTAGTATTATTTGATGTAAATCAGTTGTTAATTTCAATATCGGGTTATTATGATTCTACATTGTTTATATACCGTACGTACACTGTTTGGTGTTTGGCATGCATTTGTATTGTAATCCCACGGTGTAAACACACATTACATAGTATTTGTTGTTAATTTCAATAATTTTATCAGGATAAATTATAAAATCCTACATAGTTTATATACCATGTACCTTATGGAGTTTGGCATACAGGTGTGGATCAGATAGACCTTGGAGTCTTTAGAGTTTAGTTTCATAGTGAAGAGGTTTCTCCTCAAAATTGCTCTCCATGGTCTGGGTGTAGTTTTCATTTCCAGGCAAAGCACATTTGAGTTTGACATGGAATCCCCCCATCACTGGATGTTGAGTGAGAATAAAATGTCTGACATATGCATAAAGTTAGGGGCTATGTTGGTGTCACACCATATTCATTTTGAAGTTTTGTGCTTTGGAAGAAAGGGAAATGTGATGTTCAAACTTGTATTGGAAGATGAGTTATGAGGCCAGCATCTAAATACAATAAAGGCTTCTGATTTTTGTGTACTGTTAATAATTTGCGAATTTTGTTGGCATCCAGGTGCTGTGAGAAAACCATGGAGGTGATGCGCCACTCACAGGAGGCGCTGATGACCATCCTGCAGGTGCTGCTGTACGACCCACTCTATGCCTGGACACTGTCCCCACAGAGGGCGTTCCAGCTACAGCAGCAGCAGCTTTTAGATGAACAAGATGGGAACCAGACGAGTGACATTGTACAAGTCAACCAGCAAGGTCTGTTAGTGGAGAGAAGAAATTTTATTTTCTCATTTTTTTTCAATGCTATATAGTACCAGAATGCTTTGATAAAATAATGTTAAAAGCGGTTGAAAAATGAAAAAAGTGCAATTTTGTTATATCATTTTTGTCCTAAATTGGTGATTTCACCATAAGTTGGGTTTGCATTGCAATGATTCTAATCAGTTTTGGTCATAATTTAATCATTTCTACTTACCGATTAAATTACCAACCTCTGTCACTGCATTGCCCTCTGAAAATGGGGGATTTTTAACAGATGTCATAATTTATGATGAGATGGATGTCACTGAGGCATGGTAGAGAAGCAATCAAAATGTTGTTTAGACTTCCATGCAAGATGCTCTAGCTGAATGACATAGTCATTAAAATAGCAATTTAATTTTCCTGAAAGTGTAGCTATGTTTCTGGTGATATGCATAAAATAAATTACAAAAAATTGTAAAAGAATGTATTAACAATGTGTCAAAATGTACAAACTAGGGAAAATTATAATAGAAATTTACAAAATCAATTCATAGAATGACATAAAATAGTGTTGTAAATTCAACCTTTACAATTTGAAGAATGGTACTTGAAGGCACATTTCTCTAAACACGTACCTACTATCTTTGATGTCACAAATCAGTTCCATGTGATACAACACACAGTGATACAAAATGAGTCATGCATTGTGCACTCAATTACAAAGCTAACCAGATTCCACACATGTCACTTTTGATGCGTAAAGGTCTGCCAAATCCACATTAAAATTAAAAATTTGCCATTCTTTCCAAACTCAGAATCCCTCCTCAGCTTACTTTTGTTGAGAAATTTGGCAAAATGAAATTTCACTTGTCTGCCCTATTGAATATGAATGGTGGTTGTTTTTGTCATGGTGCCGTACTAGTCATTTTCAGGCAGTTTTGCTGTTAAAAGAATTAGACGTCATGACAGAGAAAGAGTGTTTTGTTTGGTTATTTTTTGTTATGTACTGTAGATGCAACACTGATTATGGGAAAACTATTGTTGTACTTTACAATTGCAGACAATAGCGAGCAGGTGAACAAAATGGCTGAACGCGCCCTGCTGAGACTGAAGCAGAAGTTGAATGGTTTGGAGGATGGCAACCACCTTAGTGTGAGTGGACAAGTGAACCACTTGATCCGCCAGGCGAGGGACGTCAAGAATCTGTCGCAGCTGTTTGCTGGCTGGCAGCCATATTTGTAGAAGAGTGACAACTATTTTGTAGAGGTGTTGAGTGCAACTGATATTAATTTGTATATTGCAGCATGACTTCCACATATTAAATCTGCTTTAGACTGTTTGTTATTGCTTGAGATCAGTATCAACAAGTTGGATTGACTGGAAAATATTAACCAAAGGTAGTCTCATCACTGAACACTAAATGGCGCTACAAGTTGCTACATTGAGACTCCAAATATTGACAATTGCCACCTCAGGTAACAGATCTCTAAAAAGCCTTTTCACTGATATGTCCACATGATTGCCTGCTGTGTATTAACTAGCTCGCCTCAATCAAGTTTGAAGTGATGTCAAAAAATAAACTATTGCACACTAATTTTGCAGATTTGCTTCAATTCAACTTAAAAAATTAGATTTAAAAGTAAATCTAATTTTCAGTCGTAGCAATGATTAAGAACAAAATTCTTTAGCCCGTAATCCACACTGTTCTTCGTGTCAGATTTCGGCCCACTTCATCTGTAAATCATTGACGACATGTTTTCATCTGGCCTATTTTCTCCCATGTATTTCTGCAAGCAAAATGTACAGTTTAACAGTTTAATTCAGTTGAGATGTTGAATCCTTTGTTTTATATGTTGATACTGTACACGCCAAGAGTAATCGCACAAAATGCCACGTTTCGTCATGACTGTTGAATGACGCTTGTACTCGGCCATCATGACGGAATTCTGGGTCATTTTGTCTCATTATTTTTATCGTGTGCTGTTAAGTTCGAAACACTGTTTGGGTTTGCGTTAAGGTCCGAAAATGTTTCTCTGAAACTTTTCCATTTAGCCTTGATAAGAATGACCTTACAATTAATACGAACTCAAAAATCACTAGGGGGCGCTAGTGTAAGAAGGATCTCGTAGAANATACATGCATTCTGATAATGATGTGGGACCCTGATGCTGACTGTGAACTCCTTGCTGCTCTAGATCTGTCTGTATGTTAAAAAGTGGGAAAGATTGATGTACTTCTGATGTTATGTAGGACCCTAGAAAAAAGTCCATGTTTGACTATCTTAGGAAAATTATGTCAGAAATGACTGTTGAATGAAACTTTCACAATATTATGCTTCACGCATTATTCTCTAGAACCCTGTTAGAAGTTGTTTTTAAAATATTTTACGTTTGCATGAGGGGCTAATAAAAGTAGGACTTCATAACTTTCATAAAATGAAATATCTAAGAAACCTGACAGCATTCTTGACAATTTGCTCTGTTGTTGATAACGTTTTGCTATCAACGCTCCTTTCCTTTTCGCAACATCAATTTTATTAAAAAGTCACAGTCATGTAACCCAATTAATGTCAGATTCATAAATAGTCCTAAATCAATTTTACAGGCTTTTTACTTTCAAAAAATATATTTTTTTACTTACTAATAGTTAAAATCTAAGTTTTGTAGATATTTAGCTATTGCAGACTTGTCATGAAGGCCCTACATAACCTAAATTATAAGTTATGCACTATTTTTGATTCATGCATAATCATTGCAATTCATCTTGTAATGCAACGTAAAACAGTGTTGTTTAATAGTGCACGACCGTATTTTGTATATATTTGTAGATTGCGCAGCATGCTTCCTCTAGTTAGCAGTTCCACTTACCAAGGAATTGCTGAGTTCGTTGTTAAAACGTAGTCTTGTTAGTCTTCCAATAACTTCTTGGAATCTTGCTATGTTCTGCAATAAAGTTTATTTTGTTACTGGAAAATTGTCGTGCATTTAATATTGTTTTAAATGCTCTGTGTGTATAAACTGGTCCATTTACTAACTGAAAAAATAAAGAACACGGTATTAAACGGCCAACAATTCCTTTTGAAGGCACAAATTTCACGGAAATGCGCTGAAGTTGTAAAAACTTCGATAGGACCTTATATATTTCATGGCAAGCCTAGAGCAAATATGAGGTCCTTCAAATGTAGTTTATATATTAAGTAAAAAACCTTAAATTGGCGCAAGGGGCGACCACAAATTTTTAACAGTCACAATGTAGCCGAATGAAGCTCTAATTTGGTTGTGTTGAAAGCACAGACTTCAAGTTTCAATAAATAAGTTTGAGGTCACGAACTGGGCTTACAAGAAATTCAAAACATGCAGACTATAGTATATATTGTGTACAATGTTATGCAAATCCTAGAATAAAAACTTTTAAAAAAGATTCCAAGCAAAACTAAGGTTTTTGATATGGCACAGCATGTGACCTTATAGTAGACCTCCTGCTGCAATCCAAGTTTAAACTAATTCCTTTCTGCTTGTAAATACACCAGTGCACAGTGTACTACCAATAACCGATGTACGAAAGCCTTTAACATCCAGCTCATGCAAATAAAACACCCTTGTATTTATCACCTATGAAACAAATACACAAACTGACAAAAAGGGAAACCATTCACGAACCCATACGTACACACAACATGGACAAATAAAGTAATTGGCAATATTGCCTTTTTTCATTTTGCAAGGGCTTCTAATGATGTGAGTGCCCCAATCTTTCTAAAATATTGCTATGGTACAGACCTTGAATGTGCAAAAGCATTACTTAAGTGGGAAATTATGGAAAAAATGAAAAAATAAAATTTCATGTATCTACCATGTCGAGTCCAAAATTGGTGAGATTTTAGCGGACATCTTTCAACTTTCCCGTGTGTTCACTTGAGGTAACCACTATATGTGGGTGATTGAACAGCCTTGCCCCAGCTTGTTCATTGGACTGGCGCAGGTGGGCCTGGTGTCTTGCTAAGACGACTACATGTACTACAGGCATGTCATAATGCAGTACTCGCCTGTTTTGACCCATCCTGCTCATTAGCCTGTCCCAGGTGGGCCTTGTGTCCGGGCAAGATGACCAGGTTGGTTGGGGTACCTTCCACTTGTAACAATTGAATCATTGTTGAGAGAAACGGGTCGCAGATCTCTTTGTAGCCAGGCAATGACGGATAGTCGTCCAGTACTAAAAGAAAATGCCCGGGTTAAAGCACTGAAAATCAATTACAACTTAATATTGCACTTTTTTAATTAATCATGTTTACAGCATTTCAAGAAATTTTCAAAGCTCCCTTTTGATCTAACTTTCCATGATGACACACACAAAATTTATTTTCCATCCACTACAAATATGCAAAAATTATACAATCTGGTAAGGTTAAAAACAGCACAGCTGGGACTGGTCTGCACCTGACTCATTTTTGATACCAGTGTCTCGAACAAAAAACAGACCAGAAACTGTTAAGCTACTTTGTGTTGTAGACACTGCAATGACATCAACATCAACTACTTGTATTCATACACATGTATAGATATGACGCATCATACTACTGATACAAGAACCTAGTAGAAAAACAAGACATCACAACATATCACCACACATAACAAGCCAACCGAGTGACCACTCTTATTCGCGAAATTCTTGCATGTGTGGAAAACAACACACACTTGTTTCATAAACATTGAGATAGGCACGTCAAACAGTATTAACAAGCAATCTCAACACCAAGGACTTCATTAAATTTAAAAGAGTGGACTACTTAGTGTAACAGGGCCCAGGTGGCAGAACACGTCTTCGTTGCCAAACAACCAATCACAAGCCACTTACTCCGTTCTGTGAAGAAGCAGTTTTCAAATAGTTCATCCTGTTGTCGCTTTGGTAAGTCAAGTTTGAGAGATGACAGTAGTATTATCCTTTCTACTTTCCTGAAGAGTAACGGACGAAACGATGGGAACATTAAACAAAAGGCTACCACTGATGATGCACAAAGCAGGGAAGTTGAGATGGTCTATGCTCCAAATCGAGCAACGCCTGGGGAAATCTCACCAGTTCAGGACACAGTTTTGGAGGCAAATGAAATTTAGTTTATTAATAATTTCATTTAGTTTAATTTCATTTTCTCATAAAAGATAAGTACCATCAAAACAAAGCTGCACTATTTTCAGGTTCTGTACCATAGCTAACATCATACAAAATTGTGGACATTCGCAAAAATGTTAGAAGGCAGTGAAAATGAAAAGTGGCAATTTTGACAATTATTTTTGTCCAGAAAACTAACAAAATTTTACCATACCACTACCCCTAATATAACAGCACTACAATTTGGCAACAAAATTTAAGGCTCAAAAATATTAAGCTTCTATAACAGGCACTTGCAGTATAGAACATGAGATCTGTAATGATGAGTCAGTAAATTTTAAGCAGCTTACCATTTGGCACACAGATCCAGAAATGCGTTGGCAACATAATGGCACTTGTTACCCGGCAATACGGTATTTATTACCACGATGGAAAACTGGAATTGAGAAACATTTCAAACAAAGCAATAGAGCACGGGTGGAACACACATTTTTTTAAACATTTTGATTCAATTTGATTCTGTTTAGGAGGAACTTGAATACTTGAAACAACATTTCAGAAAAAAGTGCATAAAGTACTATGTATTATCTGAAACTTTCATTTGAATCTGGTCAGCCCTTTGTGATATACGAAGTTAGCGAAATTTAGATATGTTTCTAGTATCCAACATAACCTTACTATAATATGCAAAACTAAGTCTTATGTCTCTTTAATTTCAGTTGTAAACAAAAATACGAGGTGATAATAAGTTTTGTAACAAAATTCTCTTAGACTAGTTTGGGACTGTCTCAGTGAAAAATTAGTAGGAGCTTGTACCAAATTTTAGAAATAGCTGTTTCAATTTCAAGAAGTACATGTATGAGAAAATCAGGAAAATTTGAGTGTCTGAAATTTTGAAATTGACATAGTAGTGCATTACCAGCTACGCATCTTTCAAATAAATGGTTAGATTGAGATATAAGGTTAATATGCTAATATCGCCCATGTCCCGAACCATAACATGGCTTGAACTTCAGTCTCAAAGTTTAGAGATTGTCCCAAACTGGAGATTTTTTTACTGTACTTAAGGTCAAATAGGAAACAGTATTATGAATTTTCACTAAGAACGAACAGTCTATACAAGGGTGGACACAATCTGCTATGCGCCAAGATTTTTTGCACACGAGTACCATTCAACTTGATAGAACAAGTTAGAACGTTACTCCAACAAAAGTTTGGTATTATAACAAAGCACAGTTCAAAGAAACTAAAACTGAACAATGAGGAATTGCACTCAATACAAACCATAAACAGAAACACAAAATTAATTCAATTAACACACACGTATGGTTAAAATCAAGTTTGGCACACAGCATGGGATTCTTGCTCTGGACGAAATTGTGGTGGAACACAATACGCTCATGTCTGGAAACAGCCTTGGTTAAGTCTACAATCTAACATTAGATGACTAATGATAAGCGGCTGAGACTTAATGTGCTTTTTCTCCTATTGCATGCATTTTGTGTAATGTTACGGTAAAATCCCATCAGCTTCGAACAAGTGCTAAAATTGCCTTTTTCATTTTTCAAGGGCTTCTAACTTTAATAATTTCTCGAACAATATTCATTTGTAAAACGGTAGCTATTGAACATGCCTTGAAGATGGAAAATCATTAATTTGGTACTATGTATCTTTCATGCAAAAAATGAGAAATAAAATTTCACTTGTCGGCCATATTGTGTCCTGAACTGGTGAGATTTTACTGCAGCGTGCAGTGCAAAAAATCCTATTTAAAATTTGCTTGCATAATTACTGGATCTTCAGCCATTTTCAAAAAGGCATCGGGGTACTGAGACTAGTGAGAATTTTACAATTTCACAGAATGCAGCTAGGTCCAATGAATAGTCAGATGAGCTGTTTTTCGAGATGACATTTTAAGATGTACATCCACTTTGCAAATTTGGTTACCCAAAGACAATTCAATTAGTTAATTTTTTCAAATTACATTATCAAAATAATAAATTTATTCTACAATTTTTCAGATTTAAAAACCATACAAGATCAATGTATCCAATGTTGCCTTAATTTGAATTAAGAATTAGAACGACCGATCATTTTTGTGTGACAAACAGACAAGTATGCAAGCAGACATCTGAACGAGAATGTGAATCTTCATACAAAACTTACACCTAAGTCCTCTTGACCCTGTAAGAAACAGTGATCGTAAGTATTTGTAGAGCGTTTCATGAACACTATGATCTATTATACAATGCAGGGATGAAATAGGAGAGTAACAGAGGATCCAGACTATATGCCAACTGTAAACCTTGACCTCTTTTAACAGCAGTGTTATGAGTGACTTTCAGTCGTACCAAGGAAAGGGGAAATTTGGGGTCATCTGCAAGTGAAAGTGTATAACAGTTATGAGTGTAACGCAGCAAGACTTTCTGATGCGAAACATGCTTCCTTCGAGAAAATGCGAAATGTGTGAGTTTGAACCAACTTCTTTCACACATCTCTAAGCTAATGTTTGTCAAATCAATGTCAGCATCACTTACGTGAAGAAATATTATGCAAAACTGCCTGTGTTTAGATTACCTGTGTTTAGATTGCCTGTGTTTAGATAGCCTGTGTTTAGATTGCCTGTGTTTAGATTGCTCCAACAATTTCTGAAAGTCACTCTGCAGCTCTTCAACTGGCAATATGCTTAATTATAATTGTTGTTAAAAAGAGTGCAGGTGGTCTGATGTTTTTTTGTGATAGATCAGATATGCGCCAGCTAGAGTTGGGTCCACAGCACAAAACCCTTGAGCGAAACTCAGAGAATTGAGCATCAGATTCTTCGTGAATTCAAAGTAATTTTCGAACTTAGATAAGAAATTCATAAGATTTTTTTGTCATGAGCTTTACGGCACCATCCAGGTGTTTGTTCCTAAACCTAGTATGAAAAATGAACAAGACCCCCACTGGATGCTCAGATGTTTCGACATCTCGGTACATCGATCAGGACATATTGGACTATCCATGAAACCTGACGTATTGTTATCGTTACCTCTTCATATTTACAGTTGAGAACCTGGAGTGGACGGAATTCCTGCTCAAAGGGAAGTGGTTTTGTGTCCCGTTCACAGGCTGGTGCATTCTGGGCCACTTCTGGCACAGCGATGCCGTAGTACTCAATTCTCATGTCAAGGCCAAGTAACGCACGGCTGAAACAAACATTATTGAAAATAATGGAGATTTAACAGCTTACATTACAAAGCGTGCTTGATAACAGTAAGATTTCGCCAATTTCCATCAAAAACAATTGCCAGGATTAATCTTTTATCATTTTCAAAAGGTTCTAATTTTGTTGTGAAGAGAAATGATGCCCACATACGAGTGCACATCATAGCGGCTGTGCAGAAATAGAGCTCACCATCATATTAGCATTCATGGCCAGGAATGAGGAGGAATCTAATGAAGAGCATGGCGCGAACGTCACTTGACCTCAGTGATGGGTCAATCCCAGCCATTTTCAAATTAGATGTCAATGACGCAGGGTTCTCCCAATGCAAATAGCAAACTTATTTTCATGTCTAAATCTTTATTTCGCCTGTTTCACAGAAATTTTCTATACAATGGTTATGTAGAAGACATTACTTTCACTTGTGAAGGAAGACGTATCAGTTTTATAACAAAAAAACAACACTTAGAAGTTTGTTTGTGATGTAAAGCAGATTAAAAATCCGGCAGCGCCATGTTTGAATACATGAAGCAATAACACTTTTGCTGGTAAATCATATTTGACCATACTACTTTTACCATAAACTATTGAGCACCCAACCTTTTAGATGAACTCATTATCAAGATTTCAAGTATAAAATTAACTGCAGATTTGGTTGCTTGTGATTATCAACATCAGCACATGACTTCAACCAACCAACCTTCCAGCTGCACAAATGTCTGTGTATCCAAGGATAACCGTCTTCCTCAGATAAACTTCTCCAAGTTCTACTTGTTCCATGCTTATCTACAAAAATAAATATTCAGTGTTTATGGACAGGATACAGTGGGGCAAACGATATTTACGAGTTTGGTCGTGGCATAGTTCCAGATGTCCCGCTTTTTCTGATGCTGTTTTTTCATTTTCAAATGTTGGCAACTATGCATCGTTTGTGAAGGCTTAAGACCTTCGCACAGCAACATGCAGTGATTCTTTGTTTTGGCTAGCTCATTTAACATTTGACGACATGAGAATTTTGTCAGGTCGCACTTAGCCAGTTGACATGCAAAGCATCCAGCCCTGAGTGCGCCAGAAGCTTTTTGGTGAGTTATGCCTTGCCATGCCAACAGACAAGTAAAGAATGGAGGGGTGCCTTAAGTGACCGTTAATGTCTTTAAATCTTCCCAGCTCTAAAATAAACTTGGGGAAACATGTTTCTTTTCAAAACTTCTTTCATTTATCAACAAATTCGAGAACTGGCTATAGGTCTTGGTGGATCACTAGAGGTCGATACTTGTCCACCAGGATCGGCCCTCTTATAACTGCTGCCACCAAGAACTTAGTAGGCTGCAAAATAGCAATGTCAATGATTTAGTGTAAGAACGTACCAGAAAGAAATCTGGATTCATACAGTATTTAGCAAGTTGGGAGGATTTAAAGACATCAACAGCCTCTAATGAATCTCTCTATGCTTGAAAGGTACTTATAGCAATGAGACTTTGATGATTTTGCCAGAGTGAGATATAATTTGCCAACACGCTTAGTAGGCATGACCAGGTTTGAACCTGTGCCTTTTGGGCGCACCTGATGATAAAAAGTGCGCCTTTTATCAAAAAGTTGTGCCCAGCAGACTTAGCGTAATTGAAGTGGTAACATATGAAAGAGAAACCTAAGGGCAATCAGAATAAGTCATGTTAGGCTGTAAGTTGACTAGAATCTTGCATTTTTGGAAGAGTGTTGCGCCCAAGGGCGCACAGCTACAATGTACTTGTGCCTTTTTTATTTTTTGATGAGCTAATGGCGCAAAGGCGCAGTCCAGGAATACTACAGTGTACCTGTATACAGGTATGAGAGCTTATCTTAATGTTTTTAGCACATATCTCTGCCAGAAATATGTCTCATAACGTAGAATTGTCGTGAGCCGTGAGGACTTGACAGGGACCTCAGGGGTCTCACACTCCGCTGATTTATCCACAATTTTGTCTAACATCTACAAAACGGTGCAATATAAGAGTTTCCCTTTAATTGAAATTTCCTTTGATTACCATACCATGACCATGTTGATTATTGTGCCAGTTTGCAATTTATAGTGAAAACTATAACTTTTCGCTAAGTTAACTTAAAGATGTTGTTAGGGATTTTTATAGCCAGCCAGCTAGCTGTACCAAAGCTAGGGATTTTAATGTTCAAAACTCTGAAAATTAGTCATGCACATCAACGGACTAAACAGCGTTCAGGGTCATTAATCATACATAACAGCGTTGGCTCACCTAGTCAGAGCCAACGGCCACAAGAGAGCTAACAATCACCAATCCAGGATGTTACTTTTCCTAAAATGACCTACAAAAAACTTTCTAGTTTTCCAAGTAGTTTTGAAACACGCATGTTGATTGGTTATATCACTCTGCTAGTCATCTGTAGTTTAATTGGTGATCGCGCACACACCTCTTAACCTGCGTAGCAATACTTTCCTACATAAAAAATACTTTTAAAAAGGTCTGTAGCAAATTTAATGGTTAGGTATCCCATTTACATTTGTTTAAAGGCTATAAATGTAATTTTATTCATATTAAGTCGCAATTCTATTTTTCAAGTCCATTTAAAATTTTACATTTTGTGCGGATTGTTTCAAGTTTACGAGTACTTCGTCCGACCCACTTAACACAAAACACTGCAGGTGCTGCGAAGAGCAACTCTGAGATAGCAACATATTAGACAATGTTACGGTCATTGAGGTCTGTATTATCGACTGAATTGCGTAGGTAGGTAGTTTGACCGTGCACAGGGCTTAAGTTAAACCATGGCCCATATTAATACCTCATTTGTAATAGTCTACTAGTACTCAAGTCTCAAGTTATACACGATCCTGGTCTGGTGTCTTGACTGGAGACTTGTCCTAGCCAAGTTTTCTGCAAAGCAGCCAGTTATGCAACATTAGTCTGGGTAATGGTGTCATGCTTTGTCCTGTTATACAAGGTTAACATTTGTGTTGTTTTTGTCGTTTCCTGCGGCAAGTCGTAGCCTAGGAGACTGCACACATACGGTAACCCCTCGGCTGGCTGGACAGAGGCTATGTTGTAGACAGTACCACCCTCTAAACTGAAGAGATGGTGGCCATCCCTTAAGCCATCCCTACAATGGAAGCTTGTTGGTGAATTATGCCACTCACTGATTAACCCATCGAAGTTACGTTGCTATAAGTAGCTTTGCACACAGAGTGACACCTTAGAAGATTGTTGATGTCTTTAACTCTTCCCAGCTCAAACAAATGCTCCTGCAGTCAAAGTACTTTGTTCAGTTTGTGCAAAATCATATTCAAGCTACAAACCTTACTTAAGTTGACAGCAATTTTTCAAACTCTTTAGAGAATATGTTGTAAGAATTTTTCTCAGCGACACCAAATTATGATAATAAGCAGCTTTAGACTTCTTAGAAGTTCATCTGATTGTCAACGTTATGGACAAGAAAGATGTTGGACCACAAAAATCTGAGCTCTTCCGAGCAGACTTGCAGGCTGACACAGAATGGGCTTATCTATGCGGTGTTGTCTGAACTCTTGTATCATGCTTTGATAGATTTGATGTGATGTTAGTATAAGTTTGTCATCATTGTAATGAGTGTAATGCATATAACGCTATCTTTCGTTGTTGGGTGCAAAGTTAGGTTAATGTATGTAACAAAGAGTGTAAACATTATTGAGTAAGTGAGAGACTGCTGTTATTTAAAGCTGAATTTCACCCTTGTTCAGCTGTCAATGTTCAATTCTTAACCGCAGTGCTTTGGGGTTTAATAACTTCACTGCATTCATCCAGTCAAGAATTATTACCGAATGAGTTGGCAACATAAGCCACAGGTAATATGTCCTTTTCCAATCAATTTTAGGATTGTCCAGCTATAATAAACTCTAAAGCATTTTCTAGAGTAGTTGATGGTTTCGGTGTTCTTATTGGTCATGGAAATTGTTATGTGATCGTCTCGGTTGTTAGTGTTTACTACTTCTACTAGTTTAGTCGGCGCATGTACCATGTGATGTAATTCATTAGACACACCTTTCGCACAAGGCAGTTGCACATTGCCAGCTGTGTAGAATAGATTTTTTTTAATATGTATCCCGTTGATATTTAGTTTTTATCCTTTTGTTTACTAAAACACTTCTTCATTGCGGTAGCAAAATATTGCAGAGACAGAATCCCGTCGTAGTAGCAAATATTATGAGACTAATTTTATGATCTCAGAATAAAATGCTAACTTTGGTTTTCATATTTTTAGCCACGTAAACAGGGCCTAATTTAGCTTTAAATTTATAGAATAGAATATCAATTTAAAGTAAATAATGAAACAAAGTGAAGTTGAAAAAAAATGCAATACATGTTGAGTTGGATATTATCCAGACTTATCTGGTTGCACCCAAAAGTGCTCCACTGTCTTTTAGAATAAAGTATTTGGTTCTCTATTCAAATGAAAATCTCATTTACAAAATCTATGGATTGTACTCATTTTCAACTGAATCGGGGCAGACAAATGTTTGAGACTTGTGTGAGAAATCTCATTTCATACGAGAAGGTATTTTGTTTGTGTTACTTGCTGCACCCTAATTCAGCTGTGGGCTTCTATAAGGTATGTCTGAAGTGGAATGCTTCACATTGGCCAGTATGGCTACCAGAAAGAACGTCTGATGATGCCTCTTTTGACAAGTGATGAGTTTGAAATATTTTAACAATCATTTAAACTTTAAAACATAAGAAAATATTGACACCTAATCCACCTTTCCTTACCCCAGTGTTTAACAACTGAAAGAGCCCCTGTGCAGGCCTCTTCAAACCCTTTTTCCAGATAACTGTTATGTGGGGGGTTCTTGATGGGGGCTCTTTCCGACATTCGTGGTACTGGTTATTGTGTTAGGCAAAACAAGACACCAAATGTATTTGCCATGAGATAACACCTGTTTCAGTATCAATTTAAAGGTCGAAACACTGACAAAAGCTTTTTGTAGCTCTCTTCTTTTTGATAATTTTTTTCACATATGCGTTTTGCGAGGCCAGTCACCATTTACTTGGTTCAGTATCTAGTATTTCATGATTCTCCTTATCTTCTGTCAATATACCCTCATATCAGTCTCTACAATAATTAGTTCAATTGGTCAAATGTTGCCAACTTTATGATGGCTGAATGTCAATGTGGAATTATTGCATTATTACCAAGGTGCTGTTGCACCTGAATGCTGTCTGAGTGGATATCATCAGCGGCGTTTTCCAGGACTAGTTTTTAAGTGTCACCACCACCTGTTTGCTTTCACCTGCGACATGTTTAAATGACCCCATGACCTGGAAAAATAAGGATCGGTTTGAAAACAGGCGTTGCAATCGTTGACGATGTATCTACAGGTTTAAAGTCTAGGTTTTTTGTCTCGTACTGCTTAAGGACTTCGGATCATGGCAGATAAAGCATTCAGATGTACCGTATTGGTACTGCAAGGACATTAAAACAGAGATTGTCTGCCACCGGTTGCATCTGGCACGTTTGTTGTTGTTGGCACATTTTCAATACATTCGGGATTCCAGTTGTGAACTTGTGGGGAACACTGGTTGGTGGGCAAGGCCTTTTCAACTGGTAACTGTAAAGGGAAAATATTTGCTCTGAGCATAAAATCGAACCCGTGAAAGGGTCAGCAGGTGTTCACATATTAATGCGAAGAAACAGATTCAATTTATGTCCGTTGTTCTGGGGTATGATTAACAGTATGATATTCCGTTTGTGCCCGAAAGTGAACACTTCTTATGTTCTTTTTTATGCATATGACACATGACATTAACCAAAAAATGTAAACGCATGTGATTAAACAAATTTAGTATAAAATTATATTTAGCAAGAATTTCTTATCATTTCTGAGACGCTAGATATTTTTTAATGAGTGCTCGATTTCCTAACTAGAATTCATTCTATCGAATTTTGTTGAAAGAAAGGCTGTGTTTTAAACAGTAATTTATCAGAGTGCAACACGAAAGTCACATTTCGATACTTATCAAATATCATCCTCGGGTAAAACTGTAGACAGAAAACAAAATATTGTAACAGAATGTTCGCATTACAATGCATGGCACGTTTTCTGCCTTCTGTAAAGTACCTGAGGATCATATTTGGTTAATATCGAAATGTCGCTTTCATGCTTCACTCTAGTGTCATTTTTGTTTTCGACTTCTTCTAATTTGGCCAATAACTGATATTATTCAAGGCACATTGGCCTGACCAGTCGGGGAGCGCACAACCTACTCAACTACGTGGCCACGAATGAACCTCTACAGGAGTATTTACCTGGCAGTGACTTGAGGATTCAGCTGGACAAGGCCTTGCACAATGCCGAAGGGGTGTGTCATGAGGTGCCCATCGTCATCGGTGACGAAGAGTTCAAGAGTGATCAGGTCAAATATCATGTTGCGGTAAGTCCTTTTACAAAATTTCCATAGCAAAGATTCCGCCACACGGTGCTGCACCATGTTTTACACCATGTTGAGAAATCTTTGACCATATTTGAAAAGCTCTGAGCCATGTTTCAAATCTTAGACGTGGACCGCTTTTATGCAGTAAGGTCTTTGTCATGTGATTGCACGGACGGCAAAAGTGAAATTAGATCTATCAGCAAAAAAGTAGAAGACGAGTACAAAATTGTCAAAAAAATTATTTTTTTCACTCATATTTTTTAAAATTCTAGGCATATTGGGCTATTTATCGGTCCTTTGACCATCCAAAATCCTGAAAGTTCTTCCTTGTGCAGTGTAAAAAAGGCTAACTTTGTTCTATTTTACAGCCCTTTGATCATCAGACTCAAATTGCAAAATTCTACTATGCTACCGAGGTAAGTGTGCTTGTATTAAACTACTGTGTGTCTTATTTCAGTTGGTAAAGTAGTAGACAGAAAGTTAGTAATACCTTTTGCTGGAAAAATTGCGAAGTCTACCTAGCATGTGTTCAGTATTGGTTACTGCTGTTTCATTTGTGTATCCACGTGCCCTCTACCAATTATAAAGGTACCATCATACTCATGAATTATCTGTCATTTTACTCACTGCCATGATGGGGTCGTTAAATACGAGTAGATGGTTGCTTACTCTCATGCTTCTCCGTGCTAACTCCCATGTTTGGCTTATAACTCTCTCCTGAATATTCCACCAAAGTTTCGCTTTATGCTGACTAAGTTCCTACTCCTAATTCGTGCATCGGCGACTTCCTTAAAAGAGCTAGTGAGTGTCTTTGTGAGCGCCAGTCTGAGTCTCACAAGGATTTTGGTCCCTTAAAGATGTATTTGCATGCTCTTAACTATGCGAGTATATAGTAGGAATTAAACAACAATGTAACTTTAAAGATATATTTCCGTGCTCTTAACTTTGCTAATGTATAGCTGCAGGAACTAAATGATAATGTTATTTGAACATCGTCTACGCTAAACAGAGTGCAGTTGAATTGATTGACAACTTGTATATGTGAAAACAAAAAAAAATCTGCAAATAGTTGACATTTGTACTAATTATGTACCTTGAAGGCTCACATAGCCCGCATCATGCAGTGTTATTCCCCAACACCACATCACATTACATATTGGACACAGTTGAGTGATTTACAGCTGATCATTTTGTACACAAAGCTCATTCTTAAAAGTATTCCGCAATTTTTAATGTACTTCATATTAACAGCGTCGCTATATGTTGTGTTTCTGGCCACAGAGATAAAGAATTAGCGTGCAAGTTTCACTTTGAACATAACTATGCTCAAACAGCCAGTTTCAGTCATATTCGAGCAGGAAATGCCCACTTTTTACTGAAGGAGATGTGAAATGGTTTTTAGGGTCACTAGTTTTAATACTGTACCTGGAAGCAAAAAATGGTGAAGGATTTGTGTTAGCAAATCGACCATTCGGTTAAGCGTCGATCCCCGACTTCTCAATTTTTTGCTCGTTTCCACTCCAGTCCCACTCTCTGATTTTTTAATTTCCTAATTTAAACACTCTGATGTTAACTTGGACAACTGCAGTTATGTTTAGGAATTATTGTTTTGATAATTTCAATAATTTTTAAACTCTTTTGAATCAAACTTTTATCTTGGAAAACATCAAAAGCAATTTTGAAAGGCTTTGCTTGATGTATCTGTGTCACCTTTCAGAAACAAATACAGAAAGCAATTGAAGTGAATCTAAAAGCCAGAAAGGACTGGGAGAAGCGACCTCTGGAGGAACGATGTGAGATCTTCTTGAAGGCTGCCGACATGATAGCTGGCTCGCATCGTATGGACATGATGACTACTACCATGTTGGGCCAGGTAATCAGTGACACTTGTGCTGTGGATAACACCTCTGAACTTAAGTGTGAAATAACTGTTATCCATTTTAGTAAAAGCTTTTGTCATACTTGAAAGTGCTGCGGCTATAAACACTATTCAGCTCTACTGCTTCGCAGTAGAATCAATCTTAAGAGTTCGGAGATTGGGTCGTGCCTCATGCGTTGTTCCTGTGTCAGTTTAACCTTACCTGGAACGAACAGTAATTTGGGTGATGGAATGTGTTCATGAGTTAAAGTTTTCGCTTGTGTTCCAGGGAAAAACAATTGTCCAAGGAGAAATCGACTGTATTGGTGAACTGGTGGACTTTTACAGGTTTAATGCACAGTTTGCAATGGTAATTCAAATTCAAGCTCCTCTTATTTGATTTCCAGTTTCCTCTTTTTTTCACCTCTTTTTATCATTATTTTGACTTTATTCTTGCAAAAAAATGTTTCTTGCCATTAAATTTTAAAACACAAATATTTATTGCTATCACGTAAGCCTATTCACCTGGAAAATCATCTTATTTTTCATGGGTCATTCCAAGCCCTGCATAGGACACTTTTACTCACATCTTTAAGTTCACTGACTTTCATTTAAAAGAGACGTGTGTTGAAACTAGATAAAATGTGATAATGTAAAAGTTGGTAAAACAATTAAAATCTGGTAAAATTTTGTATTAAAGACACTCACCTCTGAGCCTCATAGAAGTAACTCTTCATCATGTACGAAAACAGCCTTTTGTGCCATTTGTGTTCATACCTGATGAAGGGCTGCCCTAAATTAGACTCAAATGTTAGTGTTCTTAAGAAAAAAATTTACCCGATTTTAAAGTGTTACCAGCTTCTGCATTGACACTTTGATTCCTTATTCTCATTTCGGCTGTGACAGCTCTAGTTTATCATTCTTTGGTTTAAGATGATTTGTTTTTCAGTTTTATAATATTAAAATCATGAAACATATTTTGAGTGTGAGTGCAAGACCTTGCATATTACTCTTGCAGGCTTGAGGTGTCACTGAGCTTTCCTGGTCAATTTTCTTTATTTTGAAGCGTGTCATTGCTCCACTGGTCTTCATTTTTTGTGTTGTGGTAATTCTCCACGAGCATAATTGCCAAAAATTTGATTTTTCATTTTTCAGAGGCTGATAACTTTGTCACAAATAGTAGGAACTTTAATTACAAAAATGTTCTTTTGTGACATCAAGTACGCAGTTTAAACTATAGGTCTAGTAAAGGACTAAAGTTTTCGCAATCTTTATTTTTTCAAAGAATTTTGTCAAAATAGAATTTCACTTGTCAGCCATATTGTGAATTTCACTTGTCGGCCATATTGTGTGCTTATGTGAAAAATTACCGTATGCAGATAAAATTCCGCCCCAGCAGTATTGTTATCCAAGAATCATTGTTATAGGTACAGTACACGACAAAAGTGATAGACAAAATAGCATTTTCCCTTCATGGCAACTAATCATGTTAACAGCAAAATGACCTGAAATGACTTTTATAGCGACAAAATTGTAATGATCACAGCATGGCTTAGTCACATTTTAAGTTTCCTATTAATTCCTCTTCGTTTTAACGAAGAATTCAACTTCACTCAGTCGTCATGGTGGGAATTCTGGGTCATTTTGTCTGAACGCTTTTTGTGTGTACTGTGTAAGGACATGACCTTACAGACAATATAATGCGCTTTCGGTACCTTTTTAAAAAATGGAACAGCGGTGAGTATAAGACCATGGCATAATATTTTTAGATTGTAAGGCTGTTTTTTGGGGTGTATGGCTAGTCAAAATATATTTCATGTTTTCTGTCAATCAGTCTTGGCCAAAATGTTAAATACATTACTTTTAAAGTTGATGAAGTAATATTTATGTAAAACCATTCCATGTTAAAAAAAATGAAACCAAAAGCAAAAGAAAATACTGCTTTTGTCCATGCCAGAATGCTAATGGTCCTGAAAATATGGCTATACTGATCGTTTTTATGGCCATGGACTCGTATACAAGGTTTTACCGTCGGTACTTTTCCCTCCTTGTTCTTTTTATTACCAGAGACATGTTTAGTAATACTGGTTACTCATGACTGAAAGCTGGTTAGCTCACATTCTCTGCTTGCAGTGCATGGTGATATCAAAAAAACATTTGCGTGATCTCAGCAAAACTTGCCTTTCTGAATTTACCTCCTCAAAAAAAGAGCTCACAAGGGATTGTAATAAGTTAAACATTATTTACTGATAACATGAACTTTACTGTTTTTATTGATTTTTCAGGACATGTGGAAATACAGACCCATTAGTCCAGAGGGGATAACCAACTCATTTGAATTGAGAGGGAAAGAGGTACTAAGTGGTTCAGGCTTCGCCCTCTCCAAACTGTAAATTACTGTTTCATGTTAAGTAAACTTTTGAATCACTTCACACCCAAAGTAGCTGAGAAGTGATTTTCCATAGAATAAATCCCTAGGGACTTTTTCTGAAAAAAGTGATGGGTCCCTTTTGGAAACTTTCTTACTGCCAGCTGCTTCATAATTGGTCATGGAGTTGAAATGCCAGCAAAGTTTTACATTATTTGTCAGTAGAGTTGTGTGGCTTCTAAAAAGTCTGGCAACAGATTTGTTTACATGTGATCAACTTGAAGTGGTTTTAATACTATTTAAAATTAGTCCTTTTACAGGCAGTACACGCGCTCCATGCCTGGCATTCAAAGTGAGCCCTTGTTTCCAAACGAGCCCTTTTGGCGTTCTTACTCTAGAGTGCAGCTTTGTGTTAGTCAGTTTAGTGCCAGTTTGGTGAAGCCAATAATTTAATATTTTTTTTAAATCTTGTTTGATCAAATGCTAAACAAAAAAGTAATAGTATATATTTTAAAGATCAACATTCATGTGTAAATCTTAAATGCAGTAAAATGTCTGAAGGAATATCTTGAAGATGACTCGCGCCTTGACAATATTCGGCGTAATTAAACTCACAGATGGGGTCAGGAACTTTGAGGACTTGATTTGACCCCTCAAATCTGGATTGAGTTCCGTGGATGCAAGAATCTCGTGAGTAAAGCTATTGCGGCCATGTGCTTCACTTGTGATGCGTAGCGATGTTTCTTAAAGACTTGCATGTTTTCACGAGTGTAATGCATGTAAGGAACGGGCACCTGACCCCATTGACACGCCATCTGTTGTGAGAAAGTCTTACCGACACATCAAAACACCTCTCAGAGTCCTATGTTGCAAAAACTATTGCACTAATAAACCGTAAACCAGGAAGTTTTATTATAACGTGTGTGTGTTGTTGTTTATTGGATTCGTTCCCTTGTTGAAATCAGTTCTTGATGCGAACACGTTTATTCCAGGGTTTCTGGGCGGCCATTACTCCATTCAACTTTGCCGCCATTGGCGGACATCTTCCTGGTGCTGCAGCCATGATGGTAGGTTGTTGAATTTTGGTTGGGGAACAATAATCATGACACAATAAAGTGTAGTGATGGTCTGGCAGCAGCCCTATAAACACAATGATCCCCATAATGTCATGTTTTAAAAGTGCTGAATCATGTTGTAGAACTTGATGAAGGAAAGGACCACATTTAGTTCATTTTCTGTGATTCGCTTTCAGTATTTTATTAATTGGCTCATCAGTTTCTTTTGCATTGTGAGTTGCAATACTGACACCAGGAATCGGACACATTGGGTAGATATAGTCTGATGTCATAGGATGCGTAACGTCTCAACTCATTCGTCTAACACTAAACAAGATCATACAATGCATTTTTCTGCTTCCACGAAAGTGAGAGCTCAGTGCGGGACTCTGCAATTGTGTGATAAATGGGATGAAATTGTCTTGGTTGAATTCCACTGATCCCTTGAATGCACATATAGACCATTCGGTAATCAATTTTAGACCAGCTTGTGTTTGTTTTGTGATGTTGTTCTATATTTAATTTATCAGATGGAGGAGGCAGTAAAACAAAATGTCTGCACTATATACGGAGATGTAAAATAGGCAGGTATCGCTGCCTTCTCCAGTGTTTAGTGCTACAAGCTCGCAAAATGTTAGAAATTCCAATTTTATCTGTGCATACTAGATTGTTATTCATACAGGGCAACGCTGTCCTTTGGAAGCCCTCTGATGCTGCTATTCTGTCCAACTACACCACATTTAAGATACTACGAGAAGCGGGTCTACCACCAGGTGTCATCAACTTCATACCCGCTGATGGCCCGGTGTTCGGCAACGCAGTCACTGGATCACGTGACTTGGCTGGGATCGTGTTCACGGGTAGTGTTAAGTGAGTAAAAGCATGCTCTCTGTTGCTAGATGAAAATTTTTGACCTGCTATAGCATGTTACTGTAAAATGCGTATATTGGCCTATGCATCAAGATCCATTAACCTGAAAAAATGTAAGTATATTTTACATAATACGCACTATTTGGATATACTCCAAGGGAGTAGCTTTGGCGACATTGTTGCTCATGCAGTTTTAGTTGTCTATTGAGTGCGAGAGGTGGTGAATAAACTTTTGTATTTATGCTGTTGCAGGACATTTCAGACACTGTGGAAACAAGTGGGTCAGAACATTGAGAATTACAGAACATTTCCAACAGTTATGGGAGGTAAGAGATTCGTTAATTCATCACTTAAAGTGGCGTTAAATCCGCTGTCTGTCATCAAACTCACCTTATTTAGACCACTTAAAGTCATGAAATTTGTCTGAAATTGTTCATTTATCAAAATACTATTAGATAATTATGATTTTTGCGCTTGGAAAGAGTTAACAGTTCGCTATTGCTTGAGACCAGGCTCTACATGTCGACGTGTCATTTTGTTCGTCGAGCATGTGTCTTGAGCAACAACGAACTGTCGGCCATTTGCAATCAAAAATCATTTCTCATCTGAATAATTATGGAGTTAGTTGGGACCAATTTTATAACCAATGATAATGGCCTAAATCAAGAATGAGTTTTTCCATGTAATGCAGGTTTATAGCCACCTGCTATAAACTTGCTGTCCATAAAAACCTTGCTTTTGAGTTGGATCTTTTATAGGTATGAAAACGGTCTCACCTTGTTCCTTACTCAAACTGAGAATGATTTCTAGGCCTAGAAAAAATTGACAGTTTGTTATTGGTTGAGACCTGACGTGTGTTCAGTAACCTTAGGATCTACGCTAGGACCTAGCTCAAATATAGACAGTCACGTGTTCTCATTTTAAATAGACGGCAATATCTCACGTAATCTCGCGAAGTCTTGCTTTTTAGTGAGGTCCTAGCGTTACTGAACGAGAGGCTGGCTCAGCTGTTTGGCTTGTCTTGGTGGGTAGTTATTTTACCGGCAGAGCTTGATCTCGGGCATTTGGAAAATAACAGTTAATTCGTCTGAGTAAGAACAACTTGAGGCAAGATTGCAGAAGAAAGTGGTGTAAATTAAAAAGCTCTGCTTAACAGACGCTCTAATTGGTTACATCAATGCCATCAGAGGTTTTGGCTTTGAGGGTATGTGTAATCCTTTTAAAAGTGTAAAATTGGCTGTGTTCAGACCTTTGCATTTCAGATGTGGGTGGTCGAATTCGGGTGACACTTTCAGATTTATGCACTGATATCCCAAATTTTGTTGAGAATTGCTTTAATTGAAATATATCTTTTTGCATATTATTCTATTGCAAATTGGTTTTGTCATGAATTTTTCTGAAAAAGATTGAAAACTTTTTTAAACAAAAAGGAATAATAAGATAAAACATCATTTTTGGATTCCATCTTGAATATTTATATCAAGAAATTCAGTCAATGTTGAAACTAATTTTTATATTTTGCTAAAAAGACAATTGGTCAAATGACCCAGTCAGTGACAGTTTGGTATAAAAATCGAAATAAAAGTCCCACACTTTTCGATAGTTTTGAAGATGCAAAGACTTGTGGATTAGGTGAACCATAAGCTTTTGAGTCCCTCTAAACACTATTTACCATGTACTGACAAGCAACAATACTGCAACCTTTCGTCCTTAGTACTATATGCCAAAGAAATTCAATAGAGCACTGTTTAGCCCTATTGCCCTATTGATGATATTGGGTCATTAGCATGGCAAAATAGATTAGCGTTACTTTCCGGCAAATTCCTTGTCATTTCTGGTCATGATGGATAGCTTCTCTGATGATGACATCTGCTTGCGCTCAGCCGTCATGGCAGGGAATTCTGGGTTGTTGCATCTGGTTACTTTCGGCTTGCGCTGTAACTGCATTATGTTAGTTCAGTCTCCCACTTGCAAAAAACAGAAGACGGTTAACCTGATTTCAGTTTTTCAAATCTCACTATTTTGTCTATCACATTTGTGTCATTTTCTTGTTAACTGCAGTGCTGCTCGTTAGATTATAATTTTGAGGATAGGGTACACCGGGTTGTCTATAAAAATAGAAACAGGCATCCATTCGGTATTTAAAAGGAATTGGATGAATGAAGAATTTTATTTTGCACATTTTGAACTTGAGCACCTTTGATTGCAAATGCTACATGATGTTGCGTAGAATTGTCACCCGAACTAGAATTCGCATAAATTCTGTTGTAAATGGGCGACAGCTTCATTAAATGCATTGCACTAATCAGTCTAATTGGCAGAGAGCAAATCAATTCATAAAAGTGATTTGAGTGAATAATCATGTCTGCATTCATGTTTCAGAAACTGGCGGCAAAAACTTTCATTTCGTCCACAAGTCGGCAGACGTAGAAACTGTTGTTAACGCCACCATTAGGTCAGCGTTTGAGTACAGTGGGCAGAAGTGTTCCGCTTGCTCGAGAATGTACGTTCCACAGTCATTGTGGCCAACAATCCGTAATAGGCTGGTGGAAGAGGTCGGCAAGGTCAAAGTGGGGTCACCTGTGGAGCCCGAGAACTTCCTGTCTGCTGTGATAGATGATAAGGTATTCCTTACTTGTCCAAAGAAAGACGTTACTTTGCTTTCATTTAGTTTGACTTTTTCAACATTTTGTTGTTGTTCCAGTTTTGTGCAGACAGGGTCATCTTAGAGTATGCCTAATGGGAGCATTTAAGTAATTTTTTCACAGATGTGCCCATGGCATATATTTGGAAAAAAACTTGCATGTCTTAAATCCTGCACTTTTACCCACTTTCATAGGAAATAAACACCAAAACCATAACTAAATGTGTATTTTCAACAATAAGATCCTGCCTGTGGAAACAATCATACATCGACAATGTTGTGTATTGAGTCCTCTCTTGGTTTCAACTGGCGCGCCGCCTACAGTATTGAAATGCAGCCGAGCATATATTCGTCACTTCCATACATACACCCGGGCGTATATTTGTTTTTGTCTTTTGGTCCCTAATAAATTGATATTTCTGAGTGTACACTCTGGGCTTGTCTGCAGAAAGTGTGCTAGCTTCTAACTTGGTTGCCAAAAGTAGCAAAACCAACCAAAGTGAAATAAACTTGAGAATTCCTTGCTTTCCTCTTAAATTTGCCATTTTTGCTTTGAAGATCATTAGACTGCTAATTTATGATCTTGTTGTTAAAAAGTGTTTTGAAAAAAGTGCACAACAACATTCGGAGAAAAATTTGCTTAAAGTTAATTGTAACTTTCATTTATTTGAAGCATTTTTGTTTGTAAACTATTGAACATTAATTCTTAGTGTATTATAAAGTATAAGAAAATTGTTTCCCTTTTTCAGTCGTTTAACAGAATAAAGGACTGGATAGATTATGCTCACTCTTCACCCAATCTGTCTGTGTTGGCAGGGGGAACATACGATGACAGGTACGTGAGACAGTGGCTATGGGCGATCTCTCTCTTTGAAGACGGGGTGCTGCACGGTCAATACCAGATCGATACAATGTCATGGCAGAGGGAAAATGAAATAATATCAAAATAAGAAAAAATCAAGAGGCAAAATATAACGATAAAAAATGTGCCGCGGTGAATACCAACATGCCAGATATGCGCAAATAAGTGAAAACTTAANGAATGAAAAACACCAGTGTCCTGGGGTGAGTACACTCTCCTTGCGCAGCCTAGCCGTAGCTTATTTTAGGCGATTGAGTACACCCAACGCATTTTAATAGGATAATAGGCTTGTCGGCTGACCTCGCCTAGCGCAGGATAAGGGTTAAAATAGAGGAGCAAATCTTTGATATATTGTGTGCGCGAAAGTTGACTCTAATCCGTAACAAAATGGTAGATGTTGGCGTGTAAAAACACTATTTAATGAAAGATGCCAACTTTTAAGTTACTAAAGGAATAGACAAAAACCATATACGTGCACAGGTGGTAATGAGTGTTTTGTTTAAAGATATCTCGAACCTGTTGTGAGTTGGTGTGCTTGTTTGGTCCCAAATGTTGTTGGTCTGTTTACTCCAGCCGTGAACCTGTTATGAGACAGTGAGCTTGTTTGGTCCATATTGTTGTTGGTCTGTTAACTCCATCCTCTTACATATATCATGTCAGAGATGTCGGCCACATTCTCATATCCTGGAGTCAGTTCTTCTTTTGCGAAAGTAGAAACCAGCTATTTATGCAAAAGAAGTAACAGAGAAGACATGCATAGTTCACATCAAAAACAAGATAATCCATGTTCCCATTGCCTGTACCCATTGTTTTGCTAAAACTCTCCAGATGTCACTTTCTTCCTCATTTTGCTTAATGGTGGTATTTTTTTAGTGTTGGCTACTATGTCCAACCAACCATAATTGAAGCCAAAGATCCACGAGACAAGATCATGGAGAATGAAATATTCGGTCCTGTACTGACCGTGTACGTTTATCTTGACGACGAGTATCGTGAAGCGTTGGACTTGGTGAACACAACGTCACCGTTCTCCCTGACGGGATCAGTGTTCGCAGAAGACAGGTGAGTTCAGCTCTCATTTTGTTCAATAAGTTCTCTGTACAAAACCAAAATCATTTGCTATTTAATATGTTTGACAATGTTTATTTACTATAGATTTTTCTGTTTTTCAGTGATATTTAATAGAGTGAATCAATGAGAAATTATATATGTTCAACTGGACTATGGTAGTTACTAAAAAGTCATTGGTCGATATACTGTGTGCTTCAAGTTTTTTATTTAAAATTTAAAATGTTGCACTTTAATTTTTAGTGTGAAATGATTTCTCTTGCAGTGGGAATGCAAAAATAGAGTTGCATTTTTGTGGGCCCTCATTTTGATTTTTGTGGTTTCAAAGCCCTATCAGTTGGAGGCTTTTCTTGATTGAAACAAACATGCAAACCAAAGATTTCTGAGTCGAGCACCCCCTGAGTACACCTTGTCATTTGTCTTGGTAATCTCCTTGTTAATGTCTAAATAATGTGAATGTTCATTGTCGGTGTATCTTGGCAGTCTCAATCCCTGTAGGCACTAGCTTTTTGACATTCTGTTTTATTCTAACTCTTCACTCTATCAGCCATTGTGTCCATCTATTTTCATTAATCTTTAATGTGGCTTTAATAGTTTCAATTAAGGCCTCTTCATTGCCCAGCACTCTTGAGGTGACATTTCTCTGTGACCATGTTGCATGACATTCCGTTTATTATTTCACATTAACAGGTTGTGTGCCTGTTTTGACCCTATGTGTATCTGCTTGTAGAAAAGCAGCTGCTTTTTCTCCACCAGGTGTCAGTGTGCTTGATAATGTCTTTTGGTCAAATGCTCCCATTCACTGCACAGCTGCCAGTCTGTTCCATATGAACACTGAATTAGTGTCATTATGTCCCATTTAGGTATCGTTGGAACCTAGCAAAATGTCCAACAGAACATCATATCTCAGAAATTGTGGATTAAAGTCATATGAAACTTTCAGATACTAATTGTTTTGACAAATAATGTTCCACTGTTGTATGAGGGGCTATCAAAAAATTTCTTTTATGATTTTCATGAAAAATCACATCAAAGGTTTATTCGAAATTCACTCTGTATTGTATGTAGGCTAAACTTTGAGAATACTCATGAAATATCATGTTTTTTCCTGCTTTTAATTGTGGTTGTGAAATTTACTTGTTTGATTTGTGATGTCTTAAATAAATAAATCAAAATCTGAGTAAGAATTGAAACTTATTTGCATTACACTGCTGTCTGTTTTGAGTTGATAGCAAAATATTAACAAAATGTTAATTTTTTAAGCTTTTAAGAAAATTTTTTGTAAAATATTTACAAACCCGACTACCGCCTTTTCAATCATTCTATGATTATCCTGTTCAATGAAATGTGCATCAGTTAACCACTGTACAGCTAACAGTTTTGTATCCTAGTGTCTGTCTATGTGACTGATGGCATGTTGTACAATGCGTGTATCGTGTATCAGCCTGCGCTAGTCAAGGGCATAATCCATGCATCAGATCATGCTGTCTTCAATGTCCTTCAACTGTACGGTCATGTTTCTATCATCCTTGACTTGTGTCTGGAGCAGGTTGTATTCGATTCCTTCCTGTGCCGACCTTGAAATGTCTCTTGAGCGACCTCAAATGACCCCTGTTGTGTTGAAACAGTAAACATCTTGTTTACTGCTGTGTGATTTCTCTGAAACAATCAACCTTGGTGTGTGCAGTTAATGATCTAGCATTTCTCCAGTTGAATGGCAAATGTGTATTGATTTTGAATTTGTGTGCTTTGTATTTGTTTGTCTCCTTGCTTTCATTTCTTAGCCGTGTTGTAACTCAGATGTTGTATAGTCACCGTTTCTTCAAATAGAGCCTGGGTGCTTTCACAATCTCTTAATTACATTTTAATACAGTATAGTTAACTTACACAGTGACATTTCAATTATCTTTGTGTCATTTTGATGTTATTTCTACTTGACTTTGACTCTGAAATGTCTGGGTGTAATGTTTTTGTTTCACCTTTCACCTTTCACCTCTTGTCATGTACAGGTCGCTGTCTGGCTGTTCATGTGCTGTGTGAGTGTGCTTGGACGTTAGTTGCCCTATAATTCTGTTCTATCAACAATTACAGCAATTAAACTGCAAACATTAAGTTTACTCGAATACTTCACTTTTTAGAATCATTTGTGTATTTGTAGTCAAGTATTTATTTCAACAGTGAGGGTTCAGACTAGCATAGTTGCCTGATAGTTAATTAAGACTTTATCAATTTCTTTGGATATTTGACCGACAAAAATGATGTCATCATGATGCTAGTAAGGGTTGGTGGCATGCAGTCATGATCAGATTCATGTCTGAGCTTTGTGTGGTTTGGCTGTGCGTCATTCACCTATAGGTCGTTGTTAGCTGTGGCATTGACCTTCATGTGGCTGTTAGTGTGTGTGAGACTGCACGAGTCATCTTATGTTGTCTTCATATTGACACCCCTTAATGTAAATGAATCCTTCCATTTAGTATTCTGGTTGTATGACATGGGGAAGGTTTCATTGTGATTAGGATGGATTGTATGGGTGTGTGATAACTGGAAGGTTCCATTGTCATGAGCTGTATGGATTTTATCATGCAGCAACTGATGGGCTGTTCCATTTCAAACCCAGTGATTATTGCATTGTTTTGTCACCTTGCTGTAAACTTCCATGTTGTATTTGTCATTTATTAAACCTGCAATCATTTGTTATACAATAATTTTGCTTCAGAAATGTCCTAAACGAATGCATGGATTTGCTCAAGGATGCTGCTGGGAATTTCTACCTAAACGATAAATCAACGGGCTCAGTGGTGAACCAGCAGCCTTTTGGAGGGGCTCGTCAGTCTGGTAGGTGGCGCTTGGTTTGTCTACCTTTTTGTTGTGTCTCGTAACAATTGAATATCATGGTATTTGATCATTTGAATGCATCCACTAGTTAAGTAAGAAATCCTAAAATTAAGGTCCCCAATATTGTCATCAGAAAGTTCAAATGAGCCTACAGATTTGAAATGCCTCACAATTGGCAAGTATCAACCGTGTTAGGTGCAGTTCCGTGATTCGGTGAAAACTTGGGTGCATTCCGTACACGCAAGGCACAAGCCGGGAAGATGAAAAATCTTTGCCTATGGAGACCATGTTTTTCCCATAATTCAACATTCTGGCATTGCCCACCAAATTTTGATACCTTACTGTAGTAATTATAAAACTTACTCGCTAAACACTTGCCTTTCACTCGCATGATTTTGAGTAGTTTTACATGATCTCGTCAAATCTTGAGCTACTAAACATACCCGATTTTTCCCGGATCTTGCATGATCTCGTTCAGTCCTGTTGGACTTGAGTTTGCATTAGCGTGTTTGGATCAGCGAAAAACGTTTGGAACACCGGCATATCAACAAGTGTAGTGTTTAGTGCAATTGATCGGTATTTGTGATCATATTCGGTTAAAACATTTCATTTTCGGCCAAAAATATTGTTAAATGTGTCTCCTAATTTTAAAACCTAAGTTACAAGTTTGATGTTGATTAATGAAAAATTGTACGAAATTTTGTATGATAACAGCTGCAAAGCAAAAACCATGGTAACAGTGAACTGCATCCTTCTTAATGCTTATTTTCATTACAGAAGTTAAAAAATGAAATTCTTATCCAACACGTTGTGACCCAAACAGAAGACCTGCAGGCACAAGGGCAAAAGTCTGATATAACGTGCCTGTATTTTGAGAACCAGTTTGCTGCTCGTTATTCAGTGGAGCAAACTGGTTCTCAAAGCGTGGCAGGTTATATCCGGTCTTTACCGGCACATGTGTGCCCATTTTTTCAAAAGAAACCTGTCCACGCACTGTCATTTCACTTGTAAGGGACATGAGCAGAAATTCATGTGCACGCATTTCGATTGGTTCTTTAAAAGCTGAAAGCCCATCGTCGAGAATGATTAGATGTATTAGCTGGTTGAGGTAACGAAACCTGCGAAGTGTATCCATTGTTGTCTCAGGATCCTGTTCCATCGCTGAATGAATGTTTTCTTGATCTAGCATCCTAGTTTATGTTGTTTAGGGAGATATGGGACTGGTTGATTGTCACGAAAATTCTTTTTATAAACTCTTTGAAACTTTAGTGTGTATAGACAGAAAGCCAACTCCGTGAACAAGACATTTTGTCTGACCCGGTCGTGCTAATTTCATTTCATTTGGTCATTTTTGTTTTCAGGTACCAATGACAAGCCAGGTGGCCCGTCATACCTGTGGAAATTTGTGTCGTCGCGTTCAATAAAAGAGTCGCACACCAAGCAAACCACATGGAAGTACCCTTATATGGGTTAAAGGTTAAAGTTCGTCAATCACTCAGCTGATATTCAATGAGCAAAAGGTTCCTGCTTTTGTTCCTAAACTATAGCAAGAATTTTTCAACATGATCTGTCTTGCCCATATTGGGTAATTATGCGTATATTGATTGTGTAGCTAGTTATCTTTTTGTTATGTTATCCCGGTGACGTGTACATTTGACTTGTTGCCTTTTTCCATACTGGTTGTTCAAGTAATCACCCATTTCCGACTTAAATTCTCAAAAGCCATGTGTTTAAACGCCCTGTGAACGCCTTAATGCCTACTTCTGGATTTTTGGGTTCTTGCGAATTTAAACACCTTGGATCACCGCCTGGATGTTGACCCGAACGGTAATGATTACGTTAACCCAGGAGGGAACCAACACGTCTGCACCTACGAGGAGCCATTTAAGGGGCTTTGTTGAAATCAGCTGTCAAAATGTGTCTGACTACAGCTGTCAAACTATTTGTTTTTAACGCAAATACAGTATTGTAACAATACTCAAGAAGAGGTGGTCCTTGAATTTTTTTTTACAAAGTTGTGACATGGACATAAATCAGAAGAACAGGAGAAAATATTTGTTGATTGTGCTATTATTAAAAATTTAAATTCTTTTAGGATGTTTAGGGAACCATAAATGGTCTTACGCAGATATATTTTACCTCTTTATACCTAACCACTACGAATTAAATCGTCTGCCATCATGCACTCTCCGGTTTTGACCTAATGGCTTTATGTAGGGTCCGGAATGCCAGCCAGTGAGCGAAAAGTGAATGTTTTAGTTCACAAGTTCACCACTAGATTTAAATTGCAAATGGCGGAATGACATGTGAATTGTAAATCGTCAAATCTATGAGTGAATATCTTCGTTTGAAGGGATTGATTTGCGAATAGATATATTTGCTGTAGTACTATTTCTACAGATAAACGGTATCCTTGTAATTTGGACGTGTGCTGGTTAATATTTGATGTATGTTTGAGTGTGATATGTATGATGCCAAGTCCTACACTTTCAATGTACGGACTTCCAAACCTGTTTAAGGGTTTGTTCACAGACTATTATAACAAGACTCTGATAATCATGTTATTATTGTCATTTCTCTTTTTGGTTAGTGTTTTATAAAAAGTTACCTCCAAGATATTTTGTTATTATTAAGTGGCATGTGTTGCACAATAACTACCGTAGCTTTAGTTTTGTTTATTCTTCTCTTTTGTGTTCTTGAGATTATGAGTTTGTTTGGACTATGTTTTTGTAGTTAAGATTACATTGTGGGCTGTCAGGTGTAAAGGTATCGTCTTTACTTTATGTTGTGCTTTTCATTTAGGTTACGGATAGCGGAAATCATTAATTTGAAAAACTATTGTGCTCAACACTTTTCTTTTGTTTTTTTAAGGCAATTATTCCCGATCTTGGAGAAAAAAATTGGCACTAGCCCAGTCAAGTTATACTAAATAATGTTCGTAGGGTGCTCTTTTGTAAATCACAGTTGTGCTCAGAGTGACAAGCTTGACTCCCAGGTTTGGAATGTTAGTCTCTGAAATATTCCTATATATTAAATGCTGACTATGCAATCTTGCTGGCTTTTTCTCATGGGTGACTGACATAGTCGAACATACCCCTGTTTTTTCCAGCACGAGTTCCTTTAGGGAAAACAAAATTTGTGGTGTGGAACACAGTGATTGTTGTATTTGCAATGAATTTGTTGGTTTTAATCCACTTGATAGTGTTAATCTCTATCTAGTCTCAGTATGTTAAATACAGATTCAGTAAAATCCCGAGGCTGTAAATGCCGTCAACTTGAATTTTACCTTCAGTTTTATGATTTATGCTTGTGCTCTAGTAACAAATTACAGTTCATGCCGAAAGTAGTTGAGCGATCATTACAAAATTGACGAGGTTTTGTTAAACTTTTGGTGAAAGCCCACAGAAGCTAACCAGGCGCCAAAAATGTTTGGCAGTAAATTATTTGAAAGTTGGCAAAAATGTTTACTTTGCTCCAGATTTTGACAGGAAAAGATTCGTTTTAATTTGTTTCGTAAATCTGAGAATCTACTAGTAGTTGTAAAATTCGTGTATCCATTACCTCATGACGTATACAGTATTTTGCTCATTGTGTTGTTTTAGCTCGTTGTGATGTGGGATGAAAACTTGTTTAACAAAATTCTATGTTAATGCCTGTTTGTTGTGAATCTTTATGCACCCACATAGGTACAATTTGTGCTAACTGAATAGACAAAACTTAATAAATGGTTGAAGTTTCTATAATCCCGCTTTCTGTCCAAAGAAAAATCTTGTTCAATTAAGCCCACTCACCATTGATAAAACTTTTCTCAATTTTCTTGCTGAATTTCGACCGTGTTGTGAAAAGGCAAAGGAGTGTGCCAAAATAGAGCAAAGCTTTCCATAATTCACATCTCTGATGTAGTTTACTAAATGCAGACTTCATACATATGTTGTCACCAATTATCAGTAAGTGTTGTCAGCGCTTGCTTTGTGAGTTGTTTCAGCAAAATGGCGGCTGTGTTTGTTGAGTTTGATTGAAACTCTTGTTTCATTAAATACAACATAATTTATTACAATTTCGTAACAACTCTCCATCCTGGGGGAATTAAAGTCAAATTTACAACAGAGGTCAGTTAAGACAGATAAGTTGACATATCGAAAAATAAAGACTATTCACAAACAATCATTTCTCTCCTATCAGTGAAATAAATTTCAATCATAACAACAGGGTCTATGAACAAAGACAAAATTTTCTGAATGCATGTACCAACTGAAAACCATCATTTACAAGTCAACGCAGCATTTAAACATTTTTCAGTGTCTGGAATTTGTTTCTGTTAAAGAATATTCTATCCATAACCTGAAGAGTTGAAATAACTGAGATGATAAGTATGATGTTGAATGCTCACAAATACCAAAATCTACAGTCGGCAACCACTTAAGTTTCAGACAAAATCTGGCATTCATTTAACAACACGTTGTTATAACATTTAATATATATTATTAAAAACACTGATTAATGCCAAAACCACAGGTTCAATAAGTAACAAAAAATTATCAACCATTAAATATTCAAAAAATACATAACAATATAATAAAATAATTGCAATCTCAACTACCATGTAATTTTGAATCGGACATTTGATCTCGACGAATTAAATTATGTGAATAAAAGTTAGAAAACAGCCTAACAAACAGAAGTAAATGGAGTGTAAAAATATTAAACTACTTTCAAAAAGGTACATCATCAATAATTTTAGTTCAGACTTAACAGATGGACAAGCAAACAGATGCACACCAGAAGATCTATTTGTAAATAAAACTTCCGTTAGGAGGAAAGGTATTCTAGGATGCTTTGTGAGCATTGACTGGGACACACTTCAACCAAACCGAAAAATGCTGTTGGTTCATCCAAAATGAATTTGCCCAGTATCCAGTCCATTTATAAGCTAGCATATATTGCCTTTTAAGGAGATGGAACATTTCCATTAAAGTTTCATAATTCTATTTTTGCTGTCTCACTAAAAACTAATTTCATTAATATTTGATATGAAATAAGCTGAAAATCATTTAGTACTTTGCCCAAAACATTACAATCAATATTGAAAAGTGAGAGACTGTTTTTGATTTTATTGTGCAAAAACTCTCTTACCAGGTGGGGACCTCTTGTGATAAGAGTGGGTACTAAGAAAGAAAACAAGGTTCACTTTGTAATTACAATTACGAAAAGGGTTTAGAAAACGAGAAAAGTTGCCAAATATACACATACAAGCAATGTTATTAGTATAAATGAATACAAAAAGCAATCTTAAACAATCCTATAATGACGAGATTCTTAGACAGCAGCTGGACAATGCCTCGACAAAACGAGAACAACAGGAGCGTTTTGCAGAAAAGGAAGGAGATGAAAAAATATCGGTTACTACTAAGTATGCATTCAGGCTTGACGAAGACAAAACTACTGGATGACAGTGGAAACTTTCCTATGCACAAGTCAATCACAGCTCAAAGAGGACTTCATCTGAAGACAACTTATTCTGCTTCCACTTTGATTTAGTAAGTGGTGTCGACATAACTGCTATTTACACCACAAATGTCGACACTGAACAGCCGCCATAGACTGAATTGACACGGCGCCACTACGTGTGTAAACTGAAGATGACACATCAGTGTCAACTTAGTCACCAGTTTCTGAGGTAGAGCAACTTGCCACCGGCCATCTTGTTCAGCATTAACCATAGATCTTAACATAACTATGGCAAGACGTAAGCGTTACCGATTGTTGACTTCCTTCGCGTTTTAGTTCTCTGTAACTTACGTCCTCAACAACCCCTTCAAATGTAATCAAAAAAACTTGCTTAATTTTCTCTTTTTTGATTGCGACTTGCACTATTTGTAACCCTGAGCATGCCCACTCCATCTTCTTGGCTACAACCTGCGCTATGTTCTCGTTTACGAGTAGTGTGTGTAAACCACGGCTAGACACCGATCATCTAGCGCCATCTAGCGCCAGTGTCAGTTAACACCTGTTTAAACCTCCCACGAAGCCTACTTAAATTACGACTAAATCAACATGATTATAGCAAAAGTAAACCAAATTTAGGGCGATATAACATCCTTTGTATTCATATATTAGTAGAGAAAATTGGGAATGATGACTCGCGGTATTAAATAAAGCTCTCAAAATGTATTACAGATCAACACAAGCACTATGCTAGGTTTTTTGAGGTTTTTATTTCTAAAACACAGTGTACTCACTCAGTGCTACATTTTACTGTAAAAAATAAGAAACCTTTTTACTTCACTGTAAATAAGATTTTAATGAGATACCAAACACTGTCTTTGGAGGGCCACTGTGCCATCACAAACCAAACATTTTCACCCCAATATGAAACTAGCCAATGAAACGCTTAAAGATTTTAATTAAAAGCCCATGAAACTTCAATATTCTTAAGAAAACAACTGTTCCGAACCATGCAGGAATCTGCCCTACGTAAGAATATTGATTTCTTACATCGTGCAGGACAATGTAGATATTCTTATGTAGTGCAACAATGAAGGAATTATAACGATCTCTATGGGCGTGACATCAAAGTCATCATAATTATGATACAACGTTAGTACTCTCTCCTTTTAACCAGCACAGTGCGACGGGATAGGTTTTTCACTGCTTTCCGATATGACGTCCAATAGGTGGATCACTTACTGACAAGCATTGCGAGTCTGGTGAGTCGGACATTTCCGCCCTCTCTCTAAGGACCTTGTTCTTGTTTTATCATATTACCGGTATTTCAAACAAATGCAAATCTAGATTGATGGTGACTGTGTGCGTGAAGTGATAGAGGCTCTGAACCATAGGAAAAATGGGATTTAAGCAAGTTTCTGTAGTTTGGGGTGCAATGATTAATTTTTCATATCATGCCTAAAAGTAGTACTAAATATTCCTACATTGTCCTGCGCGATATAGTAATATTCCTACATCATCATGTGAATATTTCTACATGGCGCAGATTTGTACACGGTTTGAAACAAAACCATTACTTCTGCGTTAAACAATCACCCCTTTTACTGTCACTCAAAAAATACATCAATCAAACACTTTGAATGTTGAAGACTAGCCAAACATTTGGATAAGATCCGTGCTTAACCCAACCAGTATCAGGAGCAATTACAACACTGAAATAACCCCTTTCACATCACAATTCATCGGCAAATAATCACACACTCAATAGATCATACATGATTTACACCAGCACAAAACCGTCTAAAAACTGTCCTTATCAAGAGACAGCCTTTTCAAAAGTATCAACTCCTGTTGCTCTTCCATGCAAACACATTTTTCTCTCACTGAAAATAGCACCAAACACTAACATACATTGCAAACTGAAATTTCACACTTCTTTACATTTTGTTCTTTGTGAAACTTAAGCCACTCCAATGCGAAAAATTGCCTTAGCCGGAATTCGCTTCATACATTCTCTTCTTTGCAACGCACGTTTGTGTTAAAAAATTCCATTCCTTGATGGGTATCAGGTGCCGCTATGTCAACTGGTTCGTTCCGGTCGTTGGGTTCATGTACTCTTCGTGGTCCGTGACTTCAGCTGGCTGGGTAGTTGTTGTGCCACACTGGCCTGCTCTCTGAGAGCTACAAGAGCAGAGAAGCAGACGACATCAATGAAAATGGAGAGGAAGTAGAGGGACATTGCTCATAGCACAGTTGCTCATAACACAACTCCATTCCACACTATGAGAAACGTGTCAATCAAATGCATTTTTGGATTAAAAAGGGTTAGAAATCGTTAAAAAGTTGGGATCAACATGGAAGCAGGTAAATACTCCTTGTGGTAGACGTGCGCAATGTGTTACAGAGTTTCAGTTGAAATTTCTGAAGGCAATAGAGGGAAAGAAACTGATGTCATGTGAACTTAAACTATTTAAACATATCTGAGAGCGGCTGGATAAAAATAATCGAAATCCATAAAGTGAAACCATCTAATACAATTATTGCCTTTAAGTCAGACTAAGTTTAACATTTTCATAATGAGCAAATTAAAGTCATTTGTGACTCACAACTGCGTGATTTAAAAAGAATCCTGGAAAAATGCGGGGAGGGAAAGTTGAAATGACGCAAACGTAAATTTGAGGATACGGTGAACTTTGCTACCAGTCACTTTGGTTGTATAACTGCCATGTGATCAGGCAAACTCCGCCTACCTCTTGCTCAACACATGCATACAGAGAGAGACAGAGGGGAAAGCTGATCAAACGAGGGTTTGTAACAATTACTGTGAGGTAAGTGCAAGAACCTTCCACACTCATCGGTTAGCAATTCTCAATCATAACTGATGCGGTGCAATGGTTCCAGAATTTCCGAACGCGGAGTCAAACCAAACTGGCAACTTAACGGCTCATTCTGCACTATTTCAGTACAAATTTGTAAGTTTATTTGAAGCATGGCTTACAATTGGTCGATTTTTGGTAGAGTTTCGAGTACACAGATTAGACACCAGGCGCTGATCTCATAAAACAGACGAATAATATGTAAAGCTAACTTTTTAAGACATACACGTTTAAGTTTAGATTTTCCCCGTGTTTCAGCTCAAGAGATATTTAAAAGATTGACAGTCGGGCTAAGCCTTCTTAATAAAAATGCACGAGACCTAAAGAGTTGGAAAAATATATACGAAATAAATTTATGCTCAGATGAAATGGGAACCGGGTTTACGAATCATACATAAATTTAATCCACAACTACTGGCATGATCTATACAAAAAAATATAAATTATAATGGTCAACAAAATTTTGAGCTGAAAGTGGCATATGCCAATGGTCATGCAAACTTCCTCATCTATCATTGCTAACGAACCGACACACAAAATTTTAGATATCAAATCCCCATGGCCCCCAGTTTGCTCCCTGAAGCCTCCAGGCTTTAATCAACATCCTGGATTTTCATTGAGTCCAATGGTGGTCAATATTCACTCCTTTACCCAGAAAGTTTAAGTCACGTTACGTTAAGTTTTCACGAATCAATGCAATTTGTAGAGGTAAAAAGACCATTTTCACAAGATAAAACTTAATTTTGAATTAATTCAAGACAGAAGAAAAATCTTGAAGTGAACCAGGCAGATGGTTGAAATGCTGATTTTCTCATGCAGGACTGAACTGACAGCAGAGAGTTGTACATAGACACCTGTGGTTTAAAAATCCTTCGTTATGCTACATAAAACACACAAAAACAAATTATACTTTCAAGAGGAAAGAATGACGCTGGAATAACACAAATAGGATGACTATGTCGTGACATTGCTGCTTACAATCAAAACAAAAATTCGCACTTAGAAATAGGCAAGATGACAGAGTACAGTAGGTTTCACAACATAACAATCAAATATAGAGAAATGTTCACCACAACATAGATAATTTTTCAGTCACATAAAACGAATACACAAGAAATGTTGTTTTCTCACAGTACAAGCCAATGACAGTTTCCAGCATTGCTCAGCTAACAGTCTCAGTGCAGACACTGGACTTTTTCAAGCATATCTCAATGCAATGATCAATGACAATACAGAGCCCTCTGTAAGCAACAGTGGCGAATCACAGCTGCTTCATCTGTTCACAGGGAAAAACTGAGAAGTGTGTGACAATGTGTGCTGTACTGTTTGTGCGCACCAAAGAAGTAATTGCAATGTAAAAAATGTCAGATACGACACTTAAAGAAACAGACAACCAACGCAGCAAAAGACTGCAGGCAACTCACCCGATAGGCACTGTACATGTCCCATAACAGACTGGCAAATGGTTAGGAAACAAACACCATTATATTAGTTATGGCTGGCAGGAAAATCCGAAGTACTACACTATGCTACACCCAGTAAATATAAAAGCTCGCATGCAAAATATTACAATTGATTTCACCCGCATCCTACAACAACGATCCCACATTAAATGGACAATCCATGGTCACATGCAGGCAAATTGTTTGTCCAAACTTCAAACTCCTTAAAATACATCTCACTGAATAACATTTAGAAGTGGTTCTGTAAATAGCCTAAAACTAAACAAACAGCATGTTACAAATTTTAGGCAACTTTTTCCGATACTTGTACAGTATAAAGTGGTTTTCTAAACAAAACTTAATAATTTCTGACAACACAATAAAATCTATAAGAAACGATCCCCTCAACATCACTCTGAATTTTTTAATGTCTCCACTACCTGTCACCCATTACATAAATGATGAAATTTTAGACCAGGGCCCGGTCTCCAATCTTTTTACTCGAAATGGAACTCGAAATTAGGTTTGGCATTTTCTACTCTACTTTTGAGCGAACTCAAGATAAGTGTCTATTATTCTATGCTCGAGTACACAATAACTTACGTAGATAATTTATTGTCCTTAGTTCACGGTTTGCAAACCCAATATTAAAGCAATAAGTTCGAGTTTGAACTCTAAATTTCGAGTTTTTACTCGAGTTTGTAGCACGAATGTAAGGGTCTTCAAGGGCAAACTTGAACTAGAAACTCCTATGCATAAACTATAATGCATTCGAGCACAGTCTGATAACCAATTATCTTAAGTTCGCACAAAAGGAGCAGAGAAATTGCCAAAAATAGTTTCGAGTTCGTTTCGAGTACAAAGATTACAGACCAGGCCCAGGTGTTTAGCAGCTAGAGTAAGTGTGTTGTCACTGCTACTTGCAAGCCAATTTACAAGATCCCATAACCAGTGTAATAGCCCAAGAACACTCAAAAAATGAAACGCGTTCACAGGAAACAAAGATGCGTCTTGGAGAAAGTTGTGCATGTGAACGCGACCCACAGAATATTTCTCAATATCAGCCATTTACCTGAATGGACACATTTCAACTGAAAGGGTAAGTAGCAACAAAAATGAATACTTCTAACTGTTGAAAGCATGCATTTCTTAACAGATATTTTTCTGAAAAATACTTCCGCAAAGGACAACCCCAAGAAATAAAAAGTACAAAAAATTACCACCATACCACATTTTGTGTACCGTCTAAACCAATACAGTCAATGGGACCATTGTTACTCATAAGTAACAAGTTGTGTGCAAATTTGGACAACAAGACCAACATGGCGTGTTGATATCTGCCCAGAATGCATTGCATATGGTATGTTTCTAAGGTTGCTTATCAGCTTTGTGAAAGCTACAAGGAGACAACGTTTGACCAGGGGTCAGACCGAATGGTCAGAACTGACAAAAGTGTTGGTACCTCACCTTTTAAAACTAACATCAAATCAAAAAGTTTAAAATATGAACAGTTTTCAACATTTGCAACGAAGAAATAAAACATACCACAAAAACTAAGGGACACAGCGCTGGACATCCAACAATTAGCAGGTCTAGTGCTTCTTTTTTAAAAAACAATCATAATGTCTGGCAAGAACAAAGACAGACACAAAACACCACAACCGGCAAAACTGGTAGCTGCCATCATCTTCAAAATGGAGGAGCCACTAGGTGGTGCTGCACCAGTCGAATCAGCCCAAAAATCCATTGGTACCTGCGCGTTACACTAACTTACATCTTTGAAAGTTTCATTAAAATCATCCGAAAGCATTCTTTCCACAAAAGTCCCTTATTGAGGCAAAAATGGCCACTAGGGTTGCAGTGGTTGAATTCGATGGAAAATTAAATAGTGACGGCACACTGCCATCACATACCTCTGTAAAATCTGTCGAATAGTTTTTTAGATAACATCCGGAAATGCTCTTAAACCTAAAAAGTACTGAAAAAGTCCCTTAGTTGTCAAGACCAAAACGGCCACTAGGGTGTGCTGCTGTGGTCAAATCTGCCCGAAAACAGGAGTGGTGCTGGCACATTGTTGTCACATATATATGTCTGTATCATGTTTCATTGAAATCCATGAGTTCTCTAGATATCATCCAGAAAAACCTCATCCATCAGCCCCTAGGAGAAAGTGAAGATTGAAAAGTGACATACTCCGTCTTAAGCCGCATTTACACGGGAGACAACTCTCATGGAGCAACTAACACGGAACAGGTGATCAGGAGCAAGTGTGTGTAACTTTAAACATGACTGACACGCAGCAAGTTGACACCATGGCGGCCATTTTTGACACCGGTTCGAGAGATAAAGTAAGTTGAATTCGATCAGTTGCTCCAGTTTCAACTCCACGTCTAAACACAACTGGGGCGATTGTGCAATAGCGTATATACGGGCGATCCACAGGCATTTCACATGGTTTGGATGTTGGCTGTTGCTTATGCAAGCATACGCTGACAGTCTACGTGTAAATGACTCATACCGATCCAGTTTTGATCCAATGTCGTGAAAATACGACTTAACTGGAGCAAGTTGCGCCATGACAACTCGCACCGTGACAACTGATCCCAGTGCAAAAACGGCTATAATAGTGATGACCGACACTCTTGTGCCAAATTTCATTAAGATCTTATCAGGAGTTTTTAGATATCGAGCAGACACACGGACAGGATGACGACAATATGCAACCACATAAATTATAATGTGGGAGCACAAAATGTAATCTTGTGTGAACAGAAAACAAGAAAATGTCGAGCAAACAAATGTTAAAGTCACGTCACGGCAACCTAGTGTACAAACTGACGGTGAAGCCGGGGGCATTAACAGAATGTTGTCTTGCAATCACGGCAGAGTAAATCAAATCACATGTTTTTCCCGATGCTACAGAACACATTACACACTGGATTTGATTGAATAAAACATCGATACACACAATCTAAATTACTTGAAGCTGCATGTCGTCCTATTGGCTGGCTGAAAACAAATTAAGCTTTTTTCTCTCATAAAATCCGTCTCATATGTTACAGGCAATGCAGACAAGCACCATTTTTGAATTATCTTGTAATTTTAGGAGACCTAACCCCAAAAAACTCTGAAGAGCTTTTTAGAATCAGGCTGATGGTCTCGAAGTCGTTGATGGTCACCTTTGTTCCAGCTAAACAATACGAAAATGCAGCTTCAAAGATCACCTGCTAAAATATAAGTCCATAAACTTTGTCTAATGAACTCAAAAGAAATGTATAAAGTTCACGCACAAAAACAAAAAAACCTTGATAATAACATGAATTATGTGTCAACCTATAGAGAACTCCAGTACCTTGGTATTAATCCGATGACTGTAGACGAAAAACAAACTCAGGACATTTGAAAAACTTAATTTCTTCAATCTAGTACACAGAAGTATGTCGCAGGAAGGAAATTTCGCTGCATTTTTCAAGAGAATGGTGCTTGACCAAATGAAGACATTCTGACCCTCGCAGACACCACTACTTGACATCAATTCTAAATGATAACATTTTGCAGCTTTGTTTCCAACTTGACGCTATATTTCTGGGAAACCACAATTCATTTTCCAGTCTCGGTAACTGAGCAAATAACTTTAAGTTTTTATAAACCAATGTGTTAATGTTTACGCTAAATAATCCATCCATGAACAAACTCAGGACGCCGAATCGGAGAATTTTTAAGGTCTACCAAATTTTAGTACTCTTACACACAGATATTTCAGTGACTGTACTTCGAAAAATATTCTTTATCAAGTAAGGTAAGGTGCACTGTAAATTTTCGGGTGCTAAATCCATTCAACTAATGGTGACTATCCCTAAGAGTTTAAACCAAGGAAATAGTAGCCAAAACACAACGAATCAAATCAAATAATTTGATATCTCACAATGCGATACATAAATCACAAATTCCATGCACTGCCTGACAACCAATTGGTTACAAGTCAGTCTCTTAAACAACACTATGCTTCTACAAGAATCGATACTGTTCCTAAATCCTGGACTAAAAGCACTACCAATAATTTAGTGTATACGCAACGACCGTGTCAATTGCACGAATCACAACGAATCACCTTTTGGTACACGCCCACCCAGTGTCAATCAATGAGTTAACCAATCACTTACCTCGCACCAGCCACGGACTTGTTCCTTTCTTGATTGCGTTTCCTCTGATAATGAGTCCTACAAAAAATCACAGTTGCGAGTACAGTACAAGCCAAAAGTATTCAGACAAAATGATGCCCGGGAAACCACGTCATGGCGGCTGAGCGGAAGTCAAATTCCTCAACAGAGTAGTCTCCCCTGATGACCAAAAATGAAGGGAAATTAACAGGAAAGTTAGTGAGGTAGCTAAGCCTTTATGTCCAGTAATTTTTGCTGATAGCAGGATTAGCCGTCATAACAGGAAAACTGTATTTGGCAATTGCTTTTGTCTTGCATTCAAAGATTTAAACGAAAATTATGATGAAATGAAACGTAAACAAGATACTAGTAGATTTCCACCAAGACAGAAAAACATGTTTATTTATAACTTGAGAAATATTACGGGAAATCAATTTTGAGATTTTTCCTTTCTATAAGTCCAGAATCAGAGTTGGTGCTTTTTCAAGAGTGGAAATTAGAGTAAATGTCACTCAGTGCTAGAGTACATATCACTCAATGTGAAGAAGAAAGTACTAACAGTGAACCACTGTGGACTGTAATCAATGACGTAACAGGTCAACTCTACCTGGACCTCTGAGCATACTCCATGATGCTACAGGTCAACTCAACCTTAACTTCTGGGCATACTCTATGATGCTACAGGTCAACTCAACCTAAACTTCTGGGAATACTCTATGATGCTACAAGTCAACTCTACCTGAAGCACTAGTCATACCCTATGATTTTACAGGTCAACTCTACTTGAACCTCTGGGTACACTCTGTGATGCCAGAGTTCAACTCTACCTGAATCTCTGCTGTATGATGACTGCAGCATTTCTACTCCGCTTGAATCGCTCATGTTCCTTGTATGTTCGATACTGATTCTGAATAATTCTGGCAGCATCCTGACTCTTTTTGAACCGCTTCTGGGCGTAATATGTGCGGAACTGGCTCTGAATCGTCACAGCTGCTTCACTCATTCTTTTATAGTATGCATACTACAAACAAAATAATCCCAGTAACATTGGTTTTTGCATTAAATTAGCAATCATTTTTCTAGCTTGAGATAGCTTTCAGTCTCAGTAACCATAGTTCTGTGAATTTTAATCAATGATATAGGCTGAGCTTGAAAATTTTTGGCCAGCTTGAGTAATATTGGGCAACCCTGAATAACATTGGGCAAAGTTGGATGGTACTGATTAAAACCACAGAGTAATAGCTGCAGAATTGCAAAATTAATTGGCTGTTCGCTATTAATGCACCAACACCTACATGCAAGTTTCCAGCTTTCAACCAGTTACGATTGCAACAAATTTGTACTAATTTCTTTGCGACTGACTATTGGATAAATGCAAACGATATAATGACTCATTTGCTTGACTAATGAAACTTTTCCATGACTTATTAATTTCTTCGGTTTTATGATACGAGGTTTTCAGGCATGAAAACTCGTTTTGTTACGTCCCAGATTTTCCATCGTTCCCAGATTTCCCATCGAGGAAACAACGAAAAATAGTTGTCAGCAACGCTGTTATAAGCTTGATCACTTTGCTTGCACGCACTAAAAACACAATAAAAACTCCCACCGTTGGCCAAGAGGACTTCTCAACACAAATGCGTCGATACCTGCTTGTAGCGTCGGTAGTAGCTTTGAATTAAGATGGCCGCTCTCACTTCCCGCTCTTTGTGCATCTTATTCTGCAGTTTAGTCTTGTACTGGCGAAACGCATCCTGGATGATTTTGGCTGCTTCAAACAGGTTACGCTGTTCTTGGTCTACGCAGGCAAACAGAAGAAAAAAAACCCCGAACATTGATGTTTTCAAATAAATTCTATCTACCGGCTAAGATCAAACAGTTTAAACTCATCAACCATTTACTAGAAACATTCCTATAACATAACAAGAAGTGGCAAGAAAACGGGAATAATTTCATGAGCGCATCTCACATCATAGGTTCATAAAAATGATCACAGGAAAATAGAACACGTATGAAAATAATGGACTCTGTCAGGTGGTAATGGCTTTCTGCCAGGATCTCCAGAGATCAGACGCTTCAAAACACAACTAACTTTTAACATATGTTTGACTTTAAGCTGCTATATATTCAAGACACTTAAATGCTCAAAATGTATAACATTTTAAAAACCTAATAGCAAGATGTAGACTCCACGTAAAACGGCAACTGTTGGTAGTCCAGGAAATAGCAAAGACTGTTCAAATGTTTATGGCGTCTTTATTGTCACACAGGAACTTAAGCCCAGAAAATGCGAGAACCGTATACCTGGAAAACAGTCAAACCTGAACACTCCACCGTACCTTCAAGTATTGAAACCGATCCAATTTCTATTTTGATTATCAAATGTTACAATTACGTGAGGCACCAACTTACCTGACAATGTGAGCAGAGAGAAGTCTTGCTCGAGGAACATGGCGGGGGCGTTGAAGTACTCCCTGAAGTCTTCCTTGGTGGGCGGCGGCGAGTCCAGTGCAAAACTGTATGGGCTGGCTAAACAGGGTGAGGCGGGGCTTTGGCACGAAGTGGGTGTACCCAGGTCAGGGTATCTAGAACAGACGCGGGCGGTTGAGGCGGTAGTAGTGAGTAAAAGCAGTTCCCATATAAATTCAAACCAAGAATAACATGAAATTGTCAGACACAAAAATATGAGAGACTATAATTAAAAAAAAAAACGAGAAACAAAAGAACCACGTTGGGCAAGAAATACTGCACAATTTTCGTAGACTAAAAACACCACCTATTGGCCAGAACGATAACACCATTAGCCAAGCTGAAGTCTGTGAGAGAGGAACACAACGCTGCTAACTCAAGTGAGTAAAGTTCAATAAATTTTTCTGTATTTCAAAACATAAGTAAGCTAATAGACCCTATAAGAACCAGGTCACCAGTTAACAGCTGATTACGACCAGGACCCCAAGTCACCTGGTTGTTTTGTTTGATGACTGCCCCAATTATGGACGATACCTAACCCACCCTGGCTAATCATGGACAAAATTTAGTTCCCGTGGGCATTAAACAAGAGAAAGTTGATGTGTTTTCTGTTTACAATCCACCCACCTCCCTTCATCGAATGCAGAGTTATCTCCCATCGGTGTGCATATTCCAGAGTCCTCAGCGTGCACCTGAGGCGGGGTGTGGGCAGATGAGCAGTGAGAGCTGAACGAGCTTCGTGAGCTACTACGCTCCCTCCCACCACGAGGAACGTCGAAGTCATCCGAACGACTTGGCGACAACTTGATGCGCTCCGGAATGGCGGCGATGATCTGTGTGGCGAGGTTCACCATTTTCTCACTAGAGGGATCCTGGGCTTCCTCGTCAGAAACTGTCTCGACATCGATGTAAGGACTTGAACACCTGATGTCATCTGGAAATGCAGTATTGGTTAAGAAAAGAACAAAAACCATGCTGGACACATCGCTGGGTGCACATAATGACAATGACTTATAAAGATAAAAAAATACTTTTTATTTTACAATGACTGAGCGATACTTACACTGAATAAATGTTGCTTCGATCATATGCGAAGCAAAGTAAAGAAATATCCGAACAAATGAAAAACAATGACCACAAATTTAAAGAGCTTTTGTGCACAGTGAATTAACTATCACTCAAATAAATTTGAAATCGCAGTCTTTACAAAGTTCATTTCATATATATGTAGTAAACAGATTCACAGTTCAATGACCACTAAAATGTATAATGATTGTCTGTGGAAGAACATTTCAGTATCCTACAGTACAAGTTGTTGTACTAAGTTATCTTTGTAGACAACAGAGGGCTAGCTCAGCTAAGAGAAAGTTTACAAATATATTTTACCCGTTTCCATGGCGACATCTTTCCTTGCATCCAAGAAGTGTCCACGGTTGCCAGCAAGCTGTTGGTCCTTGTCCATGACAAAGAAACGGTTCACGAGGTTTAGTGACTCCTTCTGTGAGTTAGATATTGAAATGTCATCCAACAAGTTGAGATGGGGATCAGAGTTCACTGATCGAAGATTCCTCGATTCCTCTATACTCTGAGGTGTGGTGCTCGTGCGACCCTCTAACGCTGGGCCAACCGAGAACTGCTTTGTTAAATACGTGCGTTTCTTTCCAGTTTTAGTATCGTCTGTCAGCACAATAGGTGACGCCACTGAAGCACTGCCAGCCATATTGGACAATGGCTGCGTTGGAATGTCGACGGAAAGATTGCTAAAATGGCTGCTGCCCACTTGGGGCATTGTCGTCGAGAAAGAAATGTCTGATATGCTACTGTCTGTGGCTTGGGTCGTGTTGAATGATGACGATGTGAAACTGGAATCGACCGAATGTGTTGGCGTTGTTGATATGAATGAGTCACCGGTCGTCAATGCATCCAGGTTCGGTGAGAGCGGCAGCAGAGTGGCGCTACTCGATTTCTCCATATCAAGCAGGGACTGCGCCAGGTCGGAGTAACCATGGCAATGCGCTATCGTGACCGGCGTGAAGCCGTTCTTGTCACAGACCTCCATTGCACTTCTGTCCCACTGGTACAGCACCTGCGCAGCAGACGCTCTACCAAGACCACAACTCCATAGCTGAAAATGAAATCAAAACAAACCAGGTTATTGGCAATGGGGACATGTACTCTCACCGACAAGAAACAGCAAAGAGACTAAGTGTTTGATGATGTGACTGACGTCATAATTTTCAAAAGCAGAAATAGTGTGAATCAGTGCAGTACCTTTTGCGAAAACCGTGAGTGACTTAAATTGTGTTTTTGAAATAACTCCACATTCACCAAGTCGTCTCTCAGTATTTATATTTATATTTATATTTATATTGGAGAAATCAAAGATGGTTTGGTACAAGATTCAAGAACGCAAAATACCTGACAAACCGACAGGTGTGGGTGAACATACCTTGGCCACTGGATATTTCGTTTCTCTACACTCCGCCAAAATCATCGGCAAGGGACAGAATTAGAAATAAGAATGCTCATAAGATTAAAGAATCTATTGAGATTGTGATACAGTGCCCCATTCCAACCTGGACAGTAATGCTCAGCGATTTCCCAGTATAATAATCTCCTTAATATTAAAAAGTGTACAGCGGGAACCAATCCATTCATTTGCACCACACCAAAACGCTAATGACCATCCTATTTACTATCCTTGTCAATGTTTGCATTAAATTTTCTTTTTACATGCAGGCATTATGGTCTCAGATATAATGCTACATTCAGACAGAAACAATAATGGCCTTACCAGCGGAGTTGAGGAGTTGCCATCCACGCTCAGCGCATCGACTTCAGCACTCAGCACAGCACGATTGACCTCGTGTCTATAAAAGTCGGACAAGGTCAACGATAAGGTCAATGCAAAGGTCACTCCCAAAGTATAAACTAGAAGAGCAATTATCAAAAGAGTTTGAATAAAATCAATTTTAACGTGGTTTGCAACAAACTGCACAGAATGAAAAGATGACAGTCACAAAAACATAAAAAATAGACGATTCCTTTTTATTCAACCATAAAATTTTGCATCTGTATTATAGTTTAAAAGGTAGCACTACTTAGTAATCTTTCTTGTGATGCACTATGATAAGTGAAATCAAGGGTCTGTGTGATGAAATGTGACTAAAGACATCAGACAGAAATGTGGTGTTACGCTCCACACAAGTATTTCAGAGAAATAATTGAATCTCGTGTCAGCACAAAAGCAAAAGTCTCTGAGAATATGCCCATAACTTAAAGCGACTGAGATAATATTTCTAGGTTGCAATGAGCTCATAATTACACGGCAAACTTTCATTAATTCACTGTGAAGAGGAAGCGCGAGACTAAATTTCTGACTTAAGTACTAAGTCACTGTTCTCGTAACAGACCCCAGAACCAGGGTCGGATTCAGGATTTTGAGCTAAGGGAGGCCAGGGCAGAGTATTAGCCAGGATTTTGCCCATCAGACATTCGTACCTCCGAACTGCCAAATGGAATCTGGGAATATTTTGGGGGAACCCCCCCCCCCCTACCCCTTAAATCTACCACTGAGAACACGGCACTTGAGCACTATCCATTGTTCCAGACACCAGAAATTTGTTCCATCTTGACATCTAAAGCACTGGTGGTCAGACAATGTAAAAAACACACTGCAATGCTACAGCTAGAACCATTGCCATAACTTGGATGTCGCTAGCAAATCTCAATCGAACCATTTTTTTACCTCCACTGAATGAGAGCTCTGATTAGCTTCTCGTAGCCCAGTGCAGCGGCAAAGTGCAGAAGGGTCATGCCCTTGTACGATCCTTGCTTAGACACATGCTCCAGCGTTGCCCAACCACGTGTTTGCATTGCATTGCACGTATGCAATACCCTGTCTTCAAACGGATCATCGCTGGCAATCTTGTCCACATTCTGAAATGAGCAGAACACTGCCACAACTTGTGTTTAGTTACCATGCGAAAGTAATTGAATGACCACCCTTGACAAGGCACTTTGGTACACTATGAAAAGCCTTGCTGGTATATTGTAACAAAACTTAGGCAGTTACTTTGTTTTAACCTATAACAGATTGTCAAATCTCTTAATCTTTTACACTTTATTGATTCTTCGTAACCCTCATCTGCTTTCAAAAATTTGTAACAATTTTGAGAATTCCAAACTAAGTCTGCAAAATTGGTGAGCAAGTGTAACACTTCAGATGTGTTATTCAACAGCTGTTGAGAAAGAGCAGCTAGATGGAGCCACAATGACTACTTTGTGACACACTGAGGGAGCATTCATTGAAAAATATGCATATCTTCCAGGGAAGCGCCGAATGTATAATTTTTATAGGTAATGCAACAAGTTTTGAGTTGAAATGAGCACAATTTAAAACTTACTCGGCAATTCTAGACAGTAAAGTCTGTTCTCAGAATTACAATACAGCAATGTTTATGATGACGCGGCAGAAGATAGCTTGTAACACTCACATGTGAGTGTGCATGGAGGTTACGAGGAGCACCGTACTTTTGACAGTACCTTCACTTGCAACAGCATCATCGACAATAATGAAAATCTCTAAGTAAGCGACAGAAGATTTGAAACATGTTTCGTGAAAAGTGACTCGAGACTTAAGACAAGAAATTTGGTCTTGGCGCACCCCCTTCACAATTGTTGAATAAAGGTTTAGTCAAGTAATTATGACCGCATCACAGTCTCAAAATAATTAAAAGAAATCATCTCAAGTAACAATTATTATGTAAATATTCTCAGGGACGACGTACTTTTTCTCAAGTGAGATTAAATTATTTTTCAGATACAGTCATGTAGAACGTAAAACCAAATGTCTGACTTAAGCCTCCAGTCATTTTTCATGAAACACGCCCTCAAATTACTAACTGTAGATCCTTACAGCGTGTGGGTTAAATTGCCCGTACGAGTTATCAACAGGTGTCAATCGCTTTTCGATGTCCTGAAGCCTTTGCAACAATCCCGCTTGTAGCTGGTTAACTGCAATGGCAAGAAATCTTGCAGATGACTTCGAAAATACAAAATCCAACAACAGTGCAAGTCATAAGTATTACATCAAAATGACCCGGAATTCCCTGTCATGACGACTGGGCGGAAACTGATTCATTTTCAGAGCAGTCTTCCGTTTCAACTGAGAATGAAGGGAGAATTAACAGGAAAATTAGTATTACGTGGCTAAGCCACTCTGTAATCAAAATTCTGTCACACTAATAGTTATTACAAGCCATTTTTTGCTGTTTACAGAGTTATCCATCCTGATAAGGAAAGAGTATTTTGTCTTGTGCTGCATTTAACCAGTATTTAACCATTAACACCTTACTTCATCATGCTGTACATTCAGTGGCTCTTTAAGAGAAAGCTCAAAGTCAAACCAAAACAGGAACACATAGGTCATTACTGGGCTTGACATCAGACAAGAAAACACAGGTATTGCATATTTATACTGATTTTAAGACTACAATATTTACACTGGTTTTGAGACTACAATATTTATACTGGTTTTGAGACTACAGTATATGGACAAAATTATTTTGAGTTCAACACCGATTTCATGTAATACTTCGACATCGGAAGACAAAATAGTCTGCATTGAAACTCACTTTCTGTATGGTACGTCACTAGAGAGCACCTGATTAGTCCAAAATTTTGAAACTTTACACATCAATTAGGGAAAGAGTTTTGTACTTGGTGCTTCAGACCGATTTCAATATACAGGCTTCAACAGCAGAAAACTCCGGGTGAAAATGGGGATACACGACGATACCGTAGTTTTGGTCACTTACCATCAATGTCCATCCAGGGCTGTCTCAGGCAGTGACCAGAAGATTTTGTCTTGTACTCAAACGCACAAGCGCTGGAGATGACGTGACCCTCACAGGCAACTTGTAACGTCACCAAACCGGCACAGTGCGCTGCAAGAATACACAAAGTCAAACACTTTACCACAAATGTCCGACATGGCCAGCAAGACAAACTTGGCTGCCCGTTTTGAAAAGTAAAACTTGCAAGGCAAAGGCAAGAACAAGTTTTCTACGTTCTTATGACATAGGCAGGCTTTCACTGAGCTATGTGTCAGTGACAAGCTTTGCACACTAGAAGCTAGAATTGCCTGGTAATGAGGTAGACTTTCAGTCACCGTAAGGAATTAGAAACTTGCCGCCCCGATAGTTCTTGCCAGTCATGTTTACTGTTCACAGAATTAGCCGTCACAACAGGAAAATGGAACATTGTCTGGTACTTTTTCCTTGCACTGTAAGTCTGATACACAGGAGTGACTACAAATGTGAAACCATGAATTCTGAATCTATTGTGACCTGGCTTCCATTCACGCCAAAGGCTGTTCATTCACCTGGTGCAAAGCATCGCAGGACACCGTTCTGCACAAGAGCTGCAGGCACCGTGACATCATCGAAGAGACATGTGTACGGAGAAGTCGTCGAGTACCACGGGCCGATGATAAGTAGCTTTGTACCACCCTGTGTTGAACAAGACAGGGTGTGTCAGACTTCAAAGACAATTAAAGGCTTGAAAGATGTACACATTTTCAAAAAAACATTCATAGGAAAAATAGTAACTTCATCGCCACTTACAGGCAACTTTTACAAGAGACAAAGCAAGTTTTTCAAAGACGTTGAAACATACAACATAACAATTGAATTATCAACAAAAAATTAATATTTTATGGCAACCAATTGCCATGTGATAAAATAAAGTCAATGATGTCAATAACTGTTTTACGTTGCCCCATTTTAAACTGCAGCCATAATTCAATGTACGTGTGCATGTGTACAAGAAGGAAAAGAACTTGGAGAGATGAAGAGCTGAGTCAGAAAGAGAACATTCAGGAGATTATAAAGTAAGCTTACATAATGCGCATGTAAGTTTCCTAATCCTACCAATTACCTCTGTGAAAGACCATTCTGGAGTGAAATCGGTGATGTTTGCGATACCCTCGCGTGACTCAACCTTTGGTGCTGCCCCCTGGGCAGACTTGGTTGTGACACCTCTTGACTGAGGAACAGGCAATGGCTGCTGTCGGCCACCGCTGGCACCATCGTGTGGCGTCTGCGACGTCTGCATGTCCTCAACAGAATTTAGACTGATGTCGCTAAAATCAGGTAGGTCAAGATAGTCGAACGCATCCAGGTTGAACTCTGAACCCTGTGGCGACGGGGTTGTGATGGTCCTGAGATTTCGACTAGATTGTTGGAATTCAGCGCTCGGCTTTCCAAGCGATGGCAAGTTTGCCGACAGCGTTTGATGGAGCTCGTCTGCGGATAGCTGCAGGTTGTTCTGTTCCTCGAAGCTGCTGGACTGCCGAACAATTGGCTTCTCACTAACATGGCCTTCTTTTGATACCGCATTATTATCATGAGTCAACTGGCTGGGATTCCCTTTATCACAGTTATTCTGAACAGCCCGCTGAATACAGGTCATAGTCGCCTGGTTGGAGCTGGTTCCGGCGCTATACAGCGAACCGTCCCGGTTGATGAAAGAGAACGGAGCCGTGTTCTGCCCGCTGAGGATTATCAGTCCATTGGCAGACGGTGAAAAGTTGAGGATTAACGGCGTATTCGATGTGGTGGTGGTTGTAGCGGCGGCATTGACGCCTGTCCCACCATGGTGCGGTGCCAACTGGATACCGTTTTCCTTCTTGTTTCGGTGTATGAGTTCTAACAGCCGGTTCTGGACCGCGCTCGCTGGCACACCAGTTTGAGATCCTTTTGGAGAGATTATTCGACATTTCGTGTGCGTGCACTCCGGCGAGTGCAACATACCGCCACCTGTTGTGCCACGACATAGACAATCGTGTGTCTTGGGTCGCGTCTTCTGTTGGCGAGTCTCCAGCACGTGACTTACTATAGCCTGAATCATTTCGCTGCTCTGAAGAAAATCAAACAAATTTCCATTCAATAGCTTAGCTTGATTTTGTACAAGCCATATCGCATGCTACTCGATGTACACTGTCTGAGAATGTAATGGTACACACTGAAAACAGTGATTCTGACAAATCTCATGTTTTTTTTCTTTAACTGAATTTGGCACTTTCAATACTTTGTGTAACATACCATTAATTTTTTTTTTTGAATTCTGGATGAATACTGTTCTAGCAAATACATAAAATCTGAACCCGCAAATGCTCAACTTACCACAGTGTCTTGGGATACAGGACTGTCTAAAGTTTTTGGACTGGCATCTAGAATTGCAAAAAGAAATCCGTTGTGCACAAGTGACTACCACATAGGCATTTATACAACGAGGACTTGAAATTGACTAGCATAGCAAGTGAAGCGAAAGTCCTGCAAGTAGAAGTGTATGCAATCAGCTAGTCACAAAGAGTGCGAAGATTCATTGAATTGTAATTGAATCACAGAGTGGGAGTGACCGATTTCAATATTAATATACCAATGCCCATTTTGATTCAATTATTAGTTCCAATTTGCGCCATTAGGTGTCTTACAATATTACGACTTATTTGTATCTTTTGAAGAGTATTATTGAGATGTTGAACAAAGAAACAGCTCAGAATAATTCACGAGTTGGAATCTTATAATATTTAACAATTTTGTTGCTAAAACTTAAACGAGAGGTAAAGTTAACTACTTATTTATGACAAAAAATTGACTAATTTGACAAACGAGAATCGAATCGAAAATAACTGAATTTCTCCGAAAAAGAATCGAATCGAATTCTTAAAAATGCGCATCATCAAGCCCCTAGTAATCACATGGCTCCCTTATAACAAGAACGCTTCTTGATCACAAACTATTCCGGTGTCAAAAAGAGTCTCAAACAAAGAGTGGTCGTCTCACGCCCTGATCACAGCACTCACACATAGGGGTCAGCTCTTGGGCGAGTTCTTCACGCGTCCACTCTCGTTTTTCTGGACAGTGTTGGAGCGAGGGCAGGGCTGCCTCTTTGTTGTCTTCCGTGTTGGGCGTGTTTAAATAATGAACCAGCACGAGGTCGCGGTTCTGTAGCAGCCAATAGCAGCGACGGTGGAACGTCGGCAATATGGCCGAATGCACGTAGCAGCCATAAATGCACTGGAATAATATAATCAACATTAGAAACTCTTTACTTTCATTCATTTATTTATATTTATATTTATTATTTATTATTTTTAATAATTTTAAAACTTTCTTGTATGACCATGTTGTGCTAAGAAAAAAATCTTACTAAGAGTTTGAAATCTGTACGACTTTCATTCTGGAGGACCTCTAACAAAACATTCGTTAAGAAAACTATAATGGTGATGCTTCTCATCGTAGTTAGGACTAATCAATAAAATACATGTCGTGCATGCGAGCATGTGCGCATGAGTTGGGTCATTAAGATGAAATCTACTTCTTTGTCCTATGCAATTAGTTTGGAAAACAACTTTTATTTATTGACTATGGCACAGGAAGCAAACTTCAAACTAGAATACATCAAATTATGCAGCAGCAACAAATGTTCACATTGAAACAACCAATAATTATATTGGAGTCATTCTTTCATTATATCAAGCAATAGCAAGAACAAAATTAATGTTGATACACGCACTGTGTGCAACAATATGATGTCCTAGGTGACCACTATTAAAAAACCTAGCCTAGATGTAAAGCTATATATTAACTAATATTGTGACAGCTGGGTGAATAACGACAACCATAACGCCTGGCGACTTTCAACACCCCACCTCAGCAGTCTTTCCAAATGCCCGAGAAGTGGCCACTTAATTGAAAATTCTCAAAAACAGAGAGTTGGAGCTTAGCCGAGCAGTAACCGGTTGATCAAAAAAATATTCAAACAGAGGGGGTCGATGCTTACGTGAGCATGAACATTAACCCGAATGTTTTCGGTAACTTAACAAGACCAACAGTGATTATTATCAGCAGAACCCTGTTGCCAAGCAACAATCGCGAAAACACTACAATGCCACAACATCGAACTAAACCCTGTTACCGATACAAGCGTATTTTATAACTCCCAGCTCAGGTAACACTAAACACTAAAGCTGTGACTGTTCCCACCTCTACACCTCGCACTTTCAACTTCATGTGATCTTCTCGCGTCGTCCGCCCATCCTTCCGTTTCTTCCAGCAGTAGCCATCTTGTCTGTAGCGCACGTGCTTTCGGCTGTACAACAGCATGGATCCATTGGCAGGTCTGCAATGTTGCGCAGAACAGTACTGCCAGGCAGCTTCACAGGTAACTCTAATTCATGTCATTGGGCATCAAAATAACAGCTTAGGCTGTTATTTTTCAAGTTTCACAGGCAATCTTCATCAGCGGAGGATGAAAAACAAAATTATCACCCGTTATTTGAAACATCTGTACAATACAAACTATGCAATCAATCAGTGAAGTTGATTTTCTTAACGATTGTTTATTTTGTTGATAATTTCAATATGGACAGTGTGAATATGAATTGCCCTAGATTTATACCAAATGCTGTAGTTTTGGAGTTTCTTTGAAGAGTGGTTCAGCAACCATGTACTTTTGCAAGCAAAAATTTGAACAATTTCAAATTTTGGACACAACAATTGGCAAGCAGAAAATTAAAGTACCCACAGCCAACCTCTGTTAGCATTTCACTTCTTGACCAAACCACAATTAATCATCACAATGACTGCAGGACTGCATTAAGAGGTGTATTACCTGGTCTGGACCTCAGACAACTGCCACAGCTTGTGTTTACTGAAGGCCAGTAAGATGGAGGCTATTTCCTGTCAAAACAGAAGAGAAAATGCGTGTTACCAGCCAGAGCTATGTTACCTAGATACAAAACATTTGAGAGAAAGGCCAGTTTAATCACATGCCTGGCTTAAACTTGCAGGGTCTTTGTTTTTGCAAGATTTTCGTGTCGACGGATCACACCCCAGTAGATGCCACATGAACAGAACAATTATCGAAATTTCTTTGGTATAAATGTCTCGCATCGTATTTAAGCTCTAATTTTCAACAATTCAAAACCTTTGTTACAGAAAATTAGCGTGAAGATCTTAACATGAACAAAAATTCTTTCTCACATCTGTTGTGAACTTTAGGAACTGTTTAGGGACTGTTCCTGACATCAAAGGAAAGTGATTTACTCGTCTTTTGGCACTGAAATACTCCAAAGATTGTGTTCGTAAAAAGGAAACGTTTTCAAATACGGAAAAGCTCAGTGGTGAGAGGATAGCAATTTTTTGAAACAGCTGCGAACGCAGTGTCTCATTTAAAAACCCTGCCTTACTCATTAGCCCAAGTGCGTACCTCATTCGTGTTCCACCGGTGTCGCTCACGTGTGAAGTCACCAGCAGGCTCCACCTCTTCTAGCTGCTTGGGCAGAACAATCTCTCGAGGCTCTGCAGAAATTAAGAAAGCGAAAATAGCACCACTAGTCCTGCATGGCACGCTAAGTCGTGTCCACACTACGAGTAACCCCGGAACAACTTGCTCCTGTTCAGCTGACATTCACACTACAAACTAGACACCGTGTGGCAAATGCAGCGAAAAATAGATTAAACACCCTCCCCACCCACATTGTTGCAAATGCTCAGAATTTTACCAAACATTGTTTGTTAACAGCAAGGCCATAAGAACTAAGCTAACAGCAAAGTAAATTTTACTGAAAGTTATTTTTTGTTGAAAAATTTGACAACATGAAATAATCAAATAATTTTATACTACCAGGAACTCCTAGGTCTCCTTATGGGGACCTCCTGGTGGCTACTATACTCCACGACTATACAGCCAGAAGGGGTTTTCTTCCTGAAAGAGGCCTAATAGCTGTTTATTGTTACACTAATCAATCAATGCTTTGACATCAATTTTCACTTTGGGTGGTGAAGGAACATGACCCTGGTGGTGAAAATTACCCCTCAATGCAAACAGAACATTAGTCTAGCTTAATAGGTAGTGTTTTTCCCACTCATGCGAACCTAGCGAGTTGCCTTCGATTTGCCCACCTGATTGATTTTTCATTTTCTAAATCCCCTCGGACGTTAAATTAAATGGGGATGGCATTAAAAATGAAAACTTGTAGTCATTAGCAATTATACTAAACACTGCACCACAAGCCATCTGTCAAAGTCATAGAACAAAATACTGAATGTATCAGGCATCATGCACCACAGAATAATGTCTACACCAGCTGCAACAGAACAAGATTGCCAGTAATACACAAAAAAAACTTCAATGCTCATCCATTTATTTTTATCCTAGCTAGCACCCTACAGTAACTGTCATAAGGCTTTTTCAAACTGAGTTAACTCTGGTCTGAGAGGAGCGTAAACTGCGATGTTAATTAAACCGTTCATACTGGCTTCGGTAGTTAACGGACTTTGAAGTAAACGGTAGGTGACACTGTTGCCATCCAAGTAATCACAAGGTAGCGCTGCACGCTAGCATTTTTTAATGTGACAATTTGGGAACATTTACATGAGCTAACATAAAACTTATTTTTAATGCGACTGGTGATTACTAGACCAAAATTTAAGCAACTATTAGCAACGGTACCACCCTGCAATTGTTCATGATAACAGTAGCACCTGGCGATAACTTCCGATAGGACCAAAGTTGACCGTTCATACTGAACCGCATCGTTGACGCTCTGCTGTTTTACGTCCACCTGTTTACTGCGAAGTTAACTGGCGCTGTTAACTTTGATCCAGGACCGAAATCAAGCATTCATACTGACAGTAACTCCCCAAAAGATTGACTCCACATTAGTATGAAAGGCCTTATAGTCACTGATCCTCAGAGCTCATGGCTGTGACTATGCATAATTATGAGCTTTGCCTTACCACGTATCACTTCTGTGAGCAGGTCTATTAAAAATGAGATTTTAATCTGTATTCGATTAAAAAAAAAACACGGTGATTTTTAATGAGAAATCTAAATGGCCCAATATTAATCTAAATGGCCCAATATTAGTCATATAGGTGTCAAATACCAGTTTGTGGTCAGTTGCCCTGTTCAGTATGTGACCATATGGACCATGGGTGTAAAACTGGGTTGAAAATGGTTGGGGAGCTCTCTGTGTTGCCCGAATGAAATGCCAAATTCAAATGAGGCATTCAATTATTTCAAACAAAAGTGCACTACCAACATCTCAAAATGACCGTGCCTGTGTCTGTTTAGATTTTGTGCCCCTGAACTGTGGCCATCTAATACAGTAGAATTTGAAATTGGGTCAAGTGACAGTGACTCTTTGTCATCTGAGTGACAACCCTAGACAATTGCTTGTCAAGAATGTTTCAATTGGAATGGTAATATAATATGCGATACATGAAATTTGATACTATCATGAACTAATCTTCTGAGGGGCTCCCACTGTGGCACAGTGCTAGACCCTTGGGTCAGGTCTCCAGCTCCTCAGCTCAGTTTTATATATATACCACTAAAGCATAAAAAGGTCCCAGGTGACCAGTGTAATGGACCCATCCATCTGAGCGGCCTGTGCACGTCTGGTACAACGTGTACCAGACCGCCTGCAATTATTTTTTTATGAAATCTTGATGGTAATTACTTTCTGAAGTTATATTTAACACATAAATAGAGTCCAAAGTACGCGTCTTTTTAGCTTTGTTTCATCAAATAGGCAAAAAATCAACTACGGCAAACTCTAAATATCACGGTAACAATTCTCTAGGTTGGCAGTCTCTAAGATTTGGAACGCATGAATTCAAGCCAAATTTGATCATTTTGATTTTGAAAATTAGGACGCGAGATTTTGGCATTCATCATACTTCTCAAATATGCATTGTGGCTAATTAGTAAACAGCATTCCGCACTCTCACATGCATTCAACGAAATGGGACATTTTTGAGCATATTTTATAACTTTCTTACAACCATCCTCACATTGCCTGTTGTCACATGGGAGCTAAATCCCACTCCATAAACAGCTGAGTGTTTTAAGTATACTTAACTAATAAAGTCACAATTTCAGTGAATGTCTGGCAGACAACGGCAGGAATTGGTAATTCATGATAAAATTAAAAAACAACAGATATTGTTGTTTTTACAGCTTTGGACAAAGTTAAAAAAGTCTGTCTCATCCAGCAACAATCCCACAAAGGAGGCCTTGTGGCCTAGTAGGTTGAGTATCTCTGCCTCCTGTTCACAAGGTCGTAGGTTCAAATCCCACTGGACCCCGCTACTGTACCCCCAGACCTCTAGCCCTCAGCTCCGTTTAAATTTATGTACCCGGTATATGTTGCATATGCATCACATGCCAATATTTCATAAATGCAAACTGGTTTCAGGTGTTTAGTTTTGGGCCTGACTGAGCAGCACTAAGGACCTCTAATGAGACATGCATCTGAGACCACCTGCACTGTTTTTTTCTAACAATAATCCCAAAAATGCCTTGTTCAGTCGTAAAAACAAAATAATGTCCCTTTAAAACCCTAGAAATACCACCCATGAGCTCCAACCCAGACAAAATACAATCCTGGAAAATGTCAAGTGCTTTAAAACTACCATCGTTTGGAAACTGAGTTAATTATCTCGTCTGACAATGCAAAATTGAAACAAAGCCCGAGTTGGTGTTGAAATACATAGCATCCCAAATTAATAGTGAAATTAGCTGCGCGTCCTCGAAGAGCACGCTCGGTCTTGATATTATGCGTTGATTTTGAATAAAAATCCCACCTTTGAAAGACATTATTTTCCTTCATGCTTTGACAAGGAGCCCTTTGTTTCAATTTTTTATTAAGGAGTTCATGGGCACGTTCCAAGAAACTGACTTACTGAGTCGACTTAAATTCATTTTTAACTTAAGCCTAAGATTTGTCTCAACTTCCAAACTGCGAAACTTCCACATCCGATAAGATAGTCAAAATTAAGTCAAACTTAAGATCAATTCCTTAAAACGGACATGAGACAAATTTAAGTTTTATCTTAAAATTGGCTGAAATTTAAGATTCGTCATAGCAAAGTCAGTTTTCTTAGAACGGACAAAGTGTCGCTATAACCAGTGAAGACAACACCGTGTACTGAACAGAGTTCATTGGCTGCTTTAACGGGAAGATTCACCTCATTGTTAACTTGATTTTTTGAGTTCGAAAATTGTGACGTCAGCTTGACCTAATTAGCACTCTGTTTCTAACCACTGAATCAATAGCTCAAGCCCCAAAACAGCAGCAGGTGTGTCTAGTTCATGGTGTTATCACATCTATAAACTACAGCCTGACAACCCATTTACAAATAATCAAGGGATTTGTTTAAACTGTTATAAAAAACAGCCTTCTACACTGCGGAAGGAGGGGCTATATTGAGATAAAAAACAACAGGCTTATGGTAAAAAACTGCTTTCCACCATTTCCTTTTGATGACCACGGTGTACAGAATTTCAGACTTGCAAGTCACTAGTGTTATACGGTGAGAGTGGTTTTGCTAAAAAATATAGCTAGCGCTGGATTCCGAGAGAAAAGTTCATTGTATAATTTGATTGGAGATGCGCACCTGGGGCACACAGTGTGAAGTGGTTATCCGGGTGTGGTAAAGTGGAAATAGTACCATACTTTGGGATTTTGGTATTACACTGATGGCAATTTCAGCCGCGCAAGGTAAAACTATGGGAGGCTAGCTTCCGTATCTCACACTCAGTATAAAAATCAGGTGGCAAGTACTCGGTCATATGGAACACACCCAAGCTGAACAGTTCAAGTAATCTGAGGCTATCCATTAATACAGGTCAAACCTGACGACATAATTTAAGCTGGGGACCAACTGACAATGTACAGATAGAACAAGTATTTACTTTAGAGTAGAAAAGATGAATAACTTGAATACCTAGAAATAATTCAGTGAATGACCCAGGCAGACTGTTTGTAATTATAAAAAGATCACAGCATAGCGCTGAAATGCGTCCACCGTGTGCATCTCGCATATGGTAAAAAGATAAGCATTGCTCTTTTTTCTCATATTTCCACCATAATCAGATCCATCCGAAACTCAGCCTGAGTCGTGCAGGCTCTCCTCATTAGGAACATGCAAGTCCAATTTTAAGAAGATCCATCGAAGAACTTGAAGGCAGAAACAATGACTGTTGGTCCCTGGAGCGCACCTGAATTGCAATAGTTGAATCCATCCAAAAATTGGAACCAGACATGTTAATCTCAATAGAAACATATGTGCAAATTTCATGAAGGTTCATCTAAGAACTAAAATTGTACTAAGCGGGCTCCACAGTAGAACACCCCAAAAATTAAAGTCTGCCATGCTTTCCTCAACAGGAACGCATGTGTCAACTTTCAGGATACATCAAGAGGATTAGTGCGTTGTGGGTTGCACAAAGGGAGGTACAACATCAAAAACAGAATCACAAATTTTTAAATGGCCGTGGGGGAGGCAAAAAGGTTGAATCCCTCTAAACAAGACAGGTCGCTGTTGATTTCTTCATACAAGCTTATATGTCACATTTCGTGAAGGTCTACCAAGAAACTTGAAAGAAATACAGGTTCATGGAAGGGAAATCCAAACTGTCACTAGGGGGCGTCACAGTTGTCGAACCCATCCCGAGATCAACATCAGCCATTTTCTCCTCAACAGAAACAAATAGACCAAATTTCATTTAGGTCCATTTAAGGATCTTGGCAGAAAGGCAAAAGAAAATAAAATTGCCACTAGGAGGTGTTATCGTAGTCGGACATGTCCAAAAATTAAAATCAAGTTATATTCTCTTCAATAGGAGCATACCTTCCACATTTCATCACGGTCTTTGTCAAACAGTTTGGCAGACAGAGCTCGGCGGATGCCAAAACAGACTCCAAAGTAATAAAAAATTGTCACCGGGCAGTTCAGAACATATCGAATCTGCCCAATCTGGAAAGTGTTGTCATCATCACAACAGAAACATATTTGCCAAATTTCATAAAATTCCATCACAGAACTTTGTACACCCAGAAGATATCGCCATCCATCACCAGCTTCATAGAACCACACCTGTCAAATTTCAAGAAGATACTACCAGGGTTCAGATACAGCAGTAGACGTCACTCACCGGGGACACCTATACAGAGATGATGACAATATGTACCCACACATGTATGTACATGTGTGCGTATTAAAAAAATAGTGCTAACATGATTAACACACCAGGGTAACAGTATACAGGGCACGACATCATCGGTAGAAAAATAAGTACCTTTAACTGGTGGGATGATGGCAAGAAAACAGCAACAGACATATTAAAAATTACTAAACAACCATACCAACTACTGCAGCTTATGATTCTATTCCCACGTTATGCAGGTAAGGCAAACAACGAAGACACTTACCCTCCCTGCCTTGAGACGAGGGTTCCATGGCCAGACTGTAGTCACCTAACCCATGGTTGGACAAACCTATCTACAGTCATGGACTATCTGCAAGGAAATTAAACGACAATAAATTATGGCTGGGCCTATTGTGACAGGGTACTTTGCTGCTCTGCTTCCCTGTAGCATGGCTGGCAGAGAAATAAATAGGCGACTTGGTTTTATAGCAAAATATCCAGCCAGATAAGAAACAGGCCTATCGCTCACTAAAATGTTTGTCTATCTATTTATAGCAAGATGTTTTCAATACCGGGAGTGAGTTTGAGGAGAAGTTTGGTGTAAAATTTTAAAACAAGACAAACTGTGCCAAACAACTTCAAGTCATTTATTTGATAGCACCAATCTCTATTTCCAGAGCTTACTTCGAACCATTCAATGCATTAGCTGTCACAGGGACTCGCTCAGAGCATTGAACAGAGAGTTGAGCATACAAACACATAGATTTAAGGTTATATAGGACCTTGAAATAACATTCAAACTTGGCTAACTTTAGAAATTAAATCACATTTCAGAAATGGCTGATCTTATTGAAAAACTGAAACTTTCAGATACTGCTCTTGCAAGAGTGACTGCCAAAAAGAGGATTTTTATGAAAGATGTTTGTGAAAAACGAAAAAAATGAGAACCTAACTTGGAAAACTATAGCATTTTTGAAATTTTATCTTGCACATTTAAATATCAAATGAAATCAGGTCATTTTGCCTAGAATGTACAATTCTTTTTCATTAAATTTTGCAAAAATGACTAAATCAAGGATAATCAAAATTCAAATTCTACAGTCTCCGCTCTTCGAAAATACATAGGTTTCCTAAGTTTAAATCTATAGCTTTGTAAATCCTTGGCTAAGCACATATTTATTGATAAGGTCCATAACCTAAAAGCGCAAGAACCAAACAAGGAGACGGCTCACATTTCTGACATTTCTACACGGACGTATATGAAGGGCCCTCCAATTTCTGTCCATTGTTACGGTAGACATGTGCCCCTGGTAACGATCCAGAGGCCGTGCCCGAACAGTAAAGGTACGTATTCTCATTTAAAAGACACAAGGATTACGGCTGTGGCACAGACTAAAAATATGCTTTGCATCTCAACCCCTAGATGGCAGGCCAACAAAGACAAACTACCTGACATGTCAAGACAATATATCGCACTGCGTGTAATGAATATAAACTGCGGTGAAATGTCACGAATTCCAGACAAAAAATAATTGACAAAAATATTTTTTCCGTTTTTAAAGGCTTGTAACACTTTGACTTGAAATATTGAACGGCCGCAACTTTTTAAAACTTTGCTTGATGGTAACTGTGAAACAAAACTTGAACGTGGAAAATTATTTGTGCTGCGTATGCTTCATAAGAAAATGATCGAATAAAATCTCAATTGTTGGCCATATTGAATTCTAAATTGGTGAGATTTTGCTGTATGAGACTCCTGTCTAAACCCTGGTATAGATGCCTGGCCTGACACCTTGTAAATGGGTTATGAGGCAATATGGTCAACATCAAAGATACAAATCAAGACCTCAGAAGTCTGCATTTCTAGGTCTGCCTGTCTACATGAACAACATTCTAGAAAGTCACAAAAATGGACCTCAGAGATTTCCTTACGTTCTTCATCGCTCTCCCTCTGTCAATGACTTCCTCTGTCAAATGAAGTGCATTTAGAAAATAGGATCTATGGTCTAGAGCTGTAATCTTCTTACTCAAAACTGAACTCAAATTATTTTTGGCATTTTCTATTCTTCTTTTGTGCAAACTCCATATATTAAATAGCTGCAGATTATTGCATGCTCGAATACATAATGGCTTATGTGTATAACTTTTTAATCCTAGTTTGCACTTGATGATCTCAGCTTTAAGGCTAAAAGTCTAAACTCAAAATTCTGAGTTTTCACTCGAAATCTCGAGGTCTCACAAATAAAGGGGTCGCTAAGTGCAAACTTGGACTAGAAACACATGCACGTATTAAATCACAGATTAATAGCCGCTTATTTAGAGTTCTCACAAAAGTAGAACAGAAATTGCCAAAAATAATTTCAAGTTGTATTTAGAGTACAAAGATTAGCTCCCGGGCCCCTGGAATGTTCAAATCAAAACAGGGACCAGCTAACACATGAAGGTCTTTTACTTCAATACAATCTAAAGGCCCTTTCACACTAACGTCGACGAGTCGAAGTTTTGGAGAGTTGCGGACACTATGAACAGTTAACTTCCTGGCTGCATTGAAGTTAACAGCACCAGTTACTTTGCAGTAAACAGGTAGACTTAACAGCGGAGCGTTGACGCTGCGGTATGAACGGTCAAGTCCGGTCTCATCAAAGTTATCACCAGGAGTAACAGCTATCGTCAATAACGAAAGAGCAGCATCATTGCTACTGGGGTTTCTGTAGATAAGCCTACCCGATGATATGCCCATGGACGTTTATTCGGAAAATTATGCCGAATAAAAGTCCATGGGAGTATATTTGGTGTTACAACTTTTGGTATCAAGTATCCAGATAGTGGGGCGTTTATTCGGAAAATTTTCTCTTAAAGCCCATTCCCCGCCAACGTTTTCTCACAAATTCAGTTTTATGGAGCATTTATCATTTATAAAAACGAACAAGATGTTGGCGAACTATGCATTTATTAACATAAAATTTAAAAACAGTTTCAAGTAAAAAAATGTCAAAGTCAGCAAAAATATGACTTTCCGTATACACGCCCCCTTTTTCCGAATAAACGCCCGGGCGTTTATTTGGTGTCTCTAAAACGCCTGAAAAATTTCATTCTCCGAATACCCACCCACGGGCTTATCTACGGAAAATCTCGGTAATAGTTACTTATATTTTGCTCTGATAATCACCAATCGGATTATAAATAAGTTTTGTGTCAATTAGCACGCGTAAATTTTCTCAAATAGTCACATAAAAAATCTTAACATGCACGCAATGCATCTGCAATACCCTACGGTTAGTTCAATGATGACAGTGTCACCTACCGTTTACTTCAATGTCAGTTAACAACCGAAGCTAAGTTAGCGTCAAGGGTCCTCTAAAGGCCTTTTACTTCAATACAATCTAATTCTCTCACTGCTCATTGAGGTGCCTAGTGTAGCAGACAAAGCAAATGGATCAAACAGGTTAATCCTACAGGAGGTAGACTGCAGTAACTCTTCACCCATTTAGCACACAATATGGCCAACAAGTGGAATTTTATTTTGCCAAATTTCTCTACAAAAGGAAAGATTTAAGAAAATGTAAGTCTACCATTAGCTAGCTTCGTTCTGTGTAGTTGTCACAAAACAACATTTGATCATGTTTCAATCACTTGCAGCACGATAATCAGCCTTAGAAAAGTGGAAAATCGCAATTTTGGAAATTATTTTTGTGCAAAATAAGTGGTGAACCAGCCTAAGTCTCTGTTCGCATGTCACTCCTACACGACGCACTCTATTTCTCACTAAAATAATGCAACCACCAGGAACAACAGTGAAATCAACCAGAAAACCGTGTAGTCAACAAATCAGGCGTAGTCAAGTCAAGCTCTCACATTTTATGTGACCAGCCTTTAAGGTTTTGTAGGACCCTAGAAAAATGGCCAAATCTGACCAACTTCGCAACATTATATCAAATGAAAGACTGGTTTCAAGTGAAATATTCAGATATCATGTTTTGTGCACTGCTCTCCAAAAACCCTGCTAGGAATTCTTTTTGAAATATCTCGCTCCTTTATGAGAGGCTATAAAAATGGACTCTTGTAACTTTCGTGAAAAAAATGAAGTTGCATAAACGATAACAAAACGATACTTTTAATAAACTTAAACAGCATTTGTGAGATTTCACCTTGAACATTTACAGCAAATAAAATTTCATCACGTTATTGATACCGATGTTTTGCAATCAATATACCCAACCATTCTTTTTTGCTGAACTTACTAAAAAGACATGGTCATGTTGCCCCCTTAAGAAATCAGTTCACAAAAATGCCTCAAGTATAACATCCCACACTTGGTAAACAACATTTTCATACCACCCTTTACCATTAACAAAATATCAACTCATAGCCTCCAATCATTCACTCGTTTTTATAAACAACATAGACCAATAGATACGTGCTTCATCAGCTCATAAAATTGATTGCTTGTCTTCATTTGAAATTATTTAATTTACCAGTTACCACGTTCTCTTCTTAGCTCATTTAATTACGACAAAATTATTATTTACTCATAAAATTGATTGTTTGCCTTCATTTGAAATTATTTAATTTACCTGTTACCATGTTCTCTTCTTAGGTCATTTAATTGTGACAAAATTATTATTTATTTTTTATTATTTTGTGTAATTAGTCAATTATTGTATGGCGGCTAACTCACAGACATGTAACCCACCTTTGCATGTAACCATAGTGCTTGTGTTGTATGCATATGTATACACATAAACATGCGTATACATATCACTTATTTTAAATGTAAATTGTTTAACTTATCTAAAAATAAATTCTACTCACCCAAAAACTATTAGTGAAAGATTAGTAAAAAGTCAAAAATCAAATTCTTAGGGCTTTCTAAATTCAGAAAACTATACATTTGCCGAGTTAAAATCTACAGTTTTATAGCCATTTGGCTAATTAGGCAGACTTTACTCACTGGTCCTACACAACCATATCAGTGATACTCTAGATAAATAGCACACGGCTGGAAAACTGCTAACACTTATTTAAGTGATCATCAAAACAAAAATTGCTTGACTGCTTCTGTATTCCAACATGACCAAGTGTTCTATAAATATATTTACAAAAGCATCCTGGATGTTATGCGTGACCTAATTTTCTGTGTACATACATCTCCTGTATAGCATCTTCAACAGTTATTGCCAAGCACAGGATCAATACAGTTGTTTGCACAGATAATATCTGAGCAAATATGTGTAAGTGAACATACTATATAATCACCCTAGTAACAACACCTAAATAGACCCCTAGTTTGCATTCTTGACAGTTTCCTGAAAAAAATATCGTGAAATTCTAAAAACACGCCCTCCGGACCAAGCTGTTTCGCTTCTCCAAGAAAGAGGTATCTGGTGGTGAATCAACACATTGGGTGTATATCAAAAAACACTATGAGCAATTTGTATACATGAATGATATCGCCCTAAGCAGGCCTGGTATGTAAAAAGCACAACACATGACCCATTTGTTTCATGTCACAGGAGCAATGAAGCAATACGACATGACCCCTCATTTGGTTAGTAGCACAGCGGAATATCAAGAAGGCAAGCAGGAGTTTAGCCTTGAGTTTCTCATCGCTGCTGAGAGTTTGTCATCGCTGCTATGTTGCAAAATTCCTTGCTACGTCAGGTGAAGGCAATGTTGACCTACATACATCTTTTTCCATCAATGTGTTTTGAAACCAATCAATTCACGGCTGATGGCAGTTTGCGTGGGAACAATCATGAACTTCACCTGCCTAATGCAATAGCAAACACTACAAGCATCACTTTTAATGCTGCTTATCTTTAATGAGAAAAAAAGTGAACAAGAACAACGCAGAGTATCGATATGTGCATGCTGCATGCGTCACACAGTAAGCGTATAAGTGGTGCCATCTACAATGGGGAGTTTATCACTCACTGAGAAGTGCTGCAACTGTCAGATCTGCCCAAAAATCAACACCCATCATGCTTTCCTCAATAGGAACGCACAGGACAAGCTTCATGAAGGTCCATCAAAGAACTTGGCAGATGCTGAGGCCAACGCAAAGAAAACAAATTGCCACAAGGGAGCACCTCGGTATGCCGATCTGTCCAAAAATCAACATAAGTAATGCTCTTCTCAAAAGTAGCACGCATACACCAAATTTCATGATCAACTGCTGACTGAGGAACTTGTAGGTTATTTAGGGAACCAAACAAAAAACAGCACGTCAAAGTAGTCGGAACTCTCCGAAAATCAAAGACAGCTGTGCCATCCTCAATACAATCTAATATTAAGTTAAATTTCATAAAGATTCACCCACAGGATATTTACCGTACTAGTACTCAAAAACTAATGTCTCAGACATGCTCTTCTTAAAAGGAACTCATCTGCCAAGTTTCGCGATGCGTCTTCAATGGTTTGGCAGACAAGGAGGTGTATGCCAAAAAAGACAAGGAAATAATATACACAGCTATTAGGGGGCACAGAATAGGTAGAATCCATTTGAAATTAGGGGGCACAGAATAGATACAATGCATTTGAAATTGGGCAGGTGCCACCATCGCCTTCATGGACAGTTATTTACCAACTTTCAAGATCAATCAAGGAATTTTATAGACAATGAAGTTGATTGAAAGAAAACTTTAATTACCACGTGTTTTCTTCAGTAGGAGCACCAATGCCTAATTTCAAGAAAATCCACCACAAAACTTGGAAGACATTGAAATAGAGGCAAAAACCAACAGAATTGCCACTAGTGGGCGCCACATTAATCGAACTTGTCAACGCCAGTTGCGCTCTTCTCAATAAAACCGCATCTGCCAAATTTTTCAATGATCCTTCCAGTGGTTTGAAGGATAGAGGCAGATTAAAACAAACTGATGATAAAAGTGGCACACTATGGCCATGAAGAATACCGTATCTGAATTTGTCAGAGGCTGGAAAGGTGTCAACTTCTTGGTAAGAAGCTATAAACACATCCAGGAAGCAAACTTTTGATCTAGACAAGGAATAACACATTCGATAAATCGATTCCAAACATCAAAGTGAACAGGATATTAGATTGGTGACCTTTATGTTTAGTTTTGGTTTATCTTAGTTGGGAGTATGATCAGATCACATTCAGTTTTTCCAGTATCTTAGTTGGGAGTTTGATCAGATCACATTCACTTTTTCCAGCTTCTAAGTTGGGAGTTTGATCAGATCACATTCCGTTTTGCTAGTATCTTCGTTAGGACTTTGATCAAATCATATTCAGTTTTGTTAGATCCTTAATTGGGAGTTTGGATTAAGATCACAATGAGTTTTGCTAGTATCTAAGTTGGGAGTTTGATCAGATCCTGTTCAGTGTTACTAGTATCTTAGTTGGGAGTTTGATCAGATCCCTATCAGTTTTTTTAGCATTATAGGTGGGAGTCTGATCAGATCCTGTTCAGTGTTACTAGTATCTTAGTTGGGAGTTTGATCAGATCATGTTCAGTTTTGCTACATTGTTGTTAAGGTAATCAGCTCAAAACTTAAATCACGCGGGACACCATCTTGGAATACCAAGAGAACACGGGTGAGGAAAGCATCGCGTACACCGACAAGCACTCATGAGGTCACAGCTGTTCACGAAATGGGTGCTCAATCCGCTCGCGGACACACTCGCTATAGAACAGGCTCATGCTGATTTACTGGGGGTCCACTTACACTAACTTCGCAGCTGATTTGTTTGAATAATAATTCCTATCAACATCATTTGTCGTTTCTTCACCTACCGCTAGGTCTCTGGTTTAAACACCGGATGGTGTAGTTGAATAATACTCTTGAACTAACAGTGAGGATTGGATTCGAGGTTACTAAAACAATTCTCGCGCAATTCACAGTAAATAATGACGGGCTGCTCAGCTATTATCTCTCAGATTTATTTTCTCCTGTTCCTTTACATGTGGCTGTTGGTCTCTAACCATCGATTTTTCTTATTTTGTTAAGACATTTCTCTAACTGTTGTGAAAAACGCGACAACAGATAATGACAAATGTTGCGTTCCGAGTCGCGGCCTCTAGCAATTACTTCAGTCAAAGAGGAATTAACCTTTCCCACTGCAATGGAGTTGCGCAACTCCTCACTTTCATCTGTGCCTGTTTGAGAAGAGTTGCGATAGCTAATTAAGTCCGGGAGTTAAGCTTCTTCATAGAGCGAAACTCCCGCAAAACAAGAGTCAGTTGCGGTGTTGGAGGGAAAGTAACAATAGTCTCATTAATACTGCCCGTCTCTGGTCATTTACTAATGACACTGACTGACGTAGACACAGCAGTTGAATGACATTCCCAACTGAATGGCGCTAATGATGCTGACACATGGATGAGATAAAATTCTCCCTCATCACGCCTTTCTAGTCACAGGGGGAGCCACGAATTCAGAAAAGCACAATAAAGGAGCATCAGACACGAAAGCATTTTCAATACCGCGCTTAGATGCGTGTAACTTTGAACTTATCTGACAAGCCTGCGTATTTAGACAAAGACCTGCAAAACTGAAGATTTTAACTCAATAAAAGCATATATTTTCTAAAAGTGGAAAGCCAGTAGAATTTGACTTTTTAATATATGACAGCCTTTCATCGGTTGGATTACAAGACCATGTCGTACTAGTAAATTTAAGCAAAGAAGATAGATAGATTCATAGCAAAACCAATGACTAAATTTCATTTGAAATGTTCCAAGATGAAATCTCAAAAATGCTGTTGCAGTTTTCTAAACCATAATTTCATTTTTCATTTTTTTATTTTATTTTCTCATAAAAATCATGAAAACCCTACCTATTTTCAATAGCCCTCGTGCAAGAGTGCAACATTTTAAAAACGGTTTCTAACAGCGTTTTGTAGAACAGTGCATGAAGTCTGGTCCAAGAGTTTTATACGGATTCGATCAGACATTTTTGAAATATGATGTTTTAAAGTTAGTTTTCTACGGCGGTCCTTCATAACCTTAAGACTGCGACATGTTAGCAGCAGAAGTGGATCACTAACACTGACACTGCAAAAATGTGCCGTCATCAGGCATGCAACTGATTCCAAAACATCTTTTTGCTCAACTGATTAATTTAAAGATGCATAATCTCATTAAATTGTGAATATGCAAATGAAGTACTAATTCAGAAACAACCCCGGGGTCCTCCAGTGTGCCGGAAACCATCCCAGAACCACTTACCATTACAATCTCACAAAAGTCTCCTTTTGCAAGACTATTTTTATGTAAATGAGTATGGTAACATTTTATCGGTATCCTAATGAAACAAGGCACAGTGTTTATTATTTATTCATTTCACTATCAAACCGTCAAACAACAATTGCGTAATATTTGGAAATACTGGGGTTTTAATGTTCAAGCTTGTTTTTCAGTGCATCAGTTGCAGTGTTTTCTTTAAAACCACAATTTATTTACAAATTGTTTCTCTTCCATAATATACTTGCACACAGTTCTTCAGGAAGTCACTAGGTGGCGCTAGCTACAAAATTAAATATACACGGTTTCAATGAGACATAGCATCTTTAACATCAATTGACGATAAAATTATGAAACACTATAATACAAAACAACACAGAAACAGAGACAGACAGACAAATAGCAGGATGACAAAAATGACTAAGGTATAAGTAAAACCAAACTAGTTTATCTACGGTAATTCATCAATTATTTAGAACGCAATATGGCCGACAAGTGAAATTCTACTTAGTCAAATTTCTCCACAAAAAAGCGGTTGATGAAACTTTAGTATGGTTTGTACTGTTCAGATGTCGTAAAACAACCTTCGGTAAATATTTCATTATTGGTTTTAAAGTAATCCAGTGTTCTCTACAACAGGGAATTAATGCCTGATTGGAGTAACAGTTACAGAATTCATGTTCACGTTTGAAACTCCATGTTCACACTGTGGTAGTAGTGTCTTAAGTCTTGGAATAGCTGCACTGAACAGGTGCCAAAAGTTCAAAATGTCCCATCTTTGCTAAAAATTGACTAATCAATCATCCCCCAATACTTCAAACTCGTTGCATGGGTTTTCAAATTCGA
>NMRA01000157.1:117759-138894 GCA_002633005.1 Phoronis australis
TAACTTTGATATTATCTGACAAGCCTGCGTATTTAGACAAAGACCTGCAAAACTGAAGATTTTAACTCAATAAAAGCATATATTTTCTAAAAGTGGAAAGCCAGTAGAATTTGACTTTTTAATATATGACAGCCTTTCATCAGTTGGATTACAAGACCATGTTGTACTAGTAAATTTAAGCAAAGAAGATAGATAGATTCATAGCAAAACCAATGGCTAAATTTCATTTGAAATGTTCCAAGATGAAATCTCAAAAACGCTGTGGCAGTTTTCTAAACCATAATTTTTCATTTTTTCATTTTATTTTTTCATAAAAATCATGAAAACCCTATCTATTTTCAATAGCCCTCGTGCAAGAGTGCAACATTTTAAAAACGGTTTCTAACAGCGTTTTATAGAACAGTGCATGAAGTCTGGTCCAAGAGTTTTATACGGATTCGATCAGACATTTTTGAAATATGATGTTTTAAAGTTAGTTTTCTACGGCGGTCCTTCATAACCTTAAGACTGCGATGTGTTAGCAGCAGAGGTAGATCACTAACACTGACAGTGCAAAAATGTGCCGTCATCAGGCATGCAACTGATTCCAAAACATCTTTTTGCTCAACTGATTAATTTAAAGATGCATAATCTCATTAAATTGTGAATATGCAAATGAAGTACTAATTCAGAAGCAACCCCGGGGTCCTCCAGTGTGCCGGAAACCATCCCAGAACCACTTACCATTACAATCTCACAAAAGTCTCCTTTTGCAAGACTATTTTTATGTAAATGAGTATGGTAACATTTTATCGGTATCCTAATGAAACAAGGCACAGTTTTTATTATTTATTCATTTCACTATCAAACCGTCAAACAACAATTGCGTAATATTTGGAAATACTGGGGTTTTAATGTTCAAGCTTGTTTTTCAGTGCATCAGTTGCAGTGTTTTCTTTAAAACCACAATTTATTTACAAATTGTTTCTCTTCCATAATATACTTGCACACAGTTCTCCAGGAAGTCACTAGGTGGCGCTAGCTACAAAATTAAATATACACAGTTTCAATGAGACATAGCATCTTTAACATCAACTGACGATAAAATTATGAAACACTATAATACAAAACAACACAGAAACAGAGACAGACAGACAAATAGCAGGATGACAAAAATGACTACGGTATAAGTAAAACCAAACTAGTTTATCTACGGTAATTCATCAATTATTTAGAACGCAATATGGCCGACAAGTGAAATTCTACTTAGTCAAATTTCTCCACAAAAAAAGCGGTTGATGAAACTTTAGTATGGTTTGTACTGTTCAGATGTCGTAAAACAACCTTCGGTAAATATTTCATTATTGGTTTTAAAGTAATCCAGTGTTCTCTACAACAGGGAATTAATGCCTGATGGGAGTAACAGTTACAGAATTCATGTTCACGTTTGAAACCCCATGTTCACACTGTGGTAGTAGTGTCTTAAGTCTTGGAATAGCTGCACTGAACAGGTGCCAAAAGTTCAAAATGTCCCATCTTTGCTAAAAATTGACTAATCAATCATCCCCCAATACTTCAAACTCGTTGCATGGGTTTTCAAATTCGATGAGAGCAAGTCAAACTCGTCAAGGGAAAATTCAAACTCAACACTGCGACGAGTTGTGGAAAGCACTGTAATCACCTATTGAAAAATGAAAAATGATAATTTTGGCGATAACTTTGGCAAAAGAAGTGAAGAATTATTGTAATAGAGGAGAATAAATATAATGACATGAACAAGAGGTTATTTAGTTCCAATGGATTAACAGATCCCGATATCAATCTTTACCAAACCTTAGAACTACTTCACCCACCATTCATCACTGACAATCCAAGTAAAGCGCTTCAATGAATGGTATTTATTTCTTACTACCACATTACGATAACAGCTTATGAAAAATGCAAATGAACATGACCAGCTCGTTAATCACTGATGACGAAACTGACCATGGATCTTAAGCAGCATTCAAACATCGTCGAGGACAACTTCCTCCCAAGAGGCACAGTGGTTGTTAAATTATGCATTGCAACAAGGGATGTCGTCCAAATCCAAGCGTATTGTTTTAGAGCAGGTGGGTATTCGCGGTTTTTATTTTTGACATTAAACGGTAAATTATGAAGGACTTGAGTGAGCGAAAACTAGAGAAGCGTAAGTTCAGGCCAAATCCGTTACTAAAAACATGTTGAAAACAATCACAGTAACATCACTCTCAATAACAAACTGCTAAACATTGAGCTGGATAACATATTGTGAGAAAAACATATTGCCAATTAACACCGATGGAGATTTTCACTCATCCTGTGGCAAAATACTATTATGGAATAATCGCAATTGTTTTCTTAAAAAGCAATGTTTGCCTCAAGATTGGCGCCAGCCACCAGGTGTCGCAGAAATCTGAAAACGTTGACTGTGGCCGGCGTAACGTTGCTTTCAATTCTCAACTATAATTCCACGAAAGAATTATGATACTTCCGTATGGGATTGGCAATTAAATAACTAAGCTTAGTAAAATTACGAACAGAAACCACTTAAAATATGAAATGACCACTTAATGGACAGCAACTCTAAAATTACCATGACGACTTCACTCTCTAGATAACCATAATTTGTAAAGCAATTCGAGCATGAAAATATATGTGAAAAACAGATTGGCCACTAAATTACTAAAATTACAGGCAGAAAGCACTTAACGTGAAATGACCGCTTAGCGCCTTCAGACAACATTTCACTCCGGAAAGCCACCCTGCGTAAAGGAAGCTGATGTGAATTGCAGACAGGTGAATGACTGATGCCACTCATTCACATACTGGCTTAAAACGTGAGCAATTTTCATAGAACTTTTGTTGGTGGTCTGAGTTACACAAAAACAATAGCATAATAATCAACCATGTTCTGTCTTGTACATGATATACTTGGGGCCTATGGCCATGTGTATATGTCTCAATAAATCATATACATAATCTGTGTCCAGATGGGTTTTTACACTTAAAGCGAAGGCACCTTGAACCAGGTGCAGCTTGTGAGTACAATAGTTTAATTGACCGTGTGAATAAATTTCAGCTATGTCTACCAACCGACAATCACCCAACAATGCGATTGAAAAACAACTGCCATAGATGAAATCCCGCAAACTCTTCCGGTGGTTACTGATCTCTTTCCCTGTTTAGTCAGGGCTGCGTTGCATAGCGTAAGTTGCGAAAGAAAAAAAAAGAGAAGTGGAACACCACACAAAATCACAGAAGTGAAAGGCAGGTGATTAGTGAGTAAACCCAAATCCTTATTAGCAAACACTCGCAAAATGTCACAGGTGAAATGAATAGTAGGTGAGACTGGGAGGTTGAATTACGGGCGAAATCTGCAAGCAGACGTGCTACTTCTACTTAGTATGCCAAGGTTTCTCGCCGCGCTGTTTTCGCGAGTGTCTTGATTTATGTAATGCACCCCCAGCTTGGTAGTTATGGTGACGGCTCCACACAGCAATCCAGTCCTCACTGGAACAGAATTCTGAATCGAGTAATGAAGCCAGAGTAGTGTCAGTGACCATCGAGTGCTTTCTTGTCATTTTATAATCAATTAACACAACTTTTGTAAATCACTGACGTGGAGATAACGAGTGTGGATCGATTAGCACTCACTCCACCCAAAACCTTCTCATACTCTCCCAAAGCATATTATATCAACAAGTGAAAAACAACCACGATTGATGATCAACAGCAGTCAATGACTAATAGGCCAGTATACAATACAGGAAGTCATTTAATGTGTAGACACAAGTCATTACAGGAAACAATATTTGCAATAAATTGTCCTTATGTTTGCTAGTCATAAATATATGGGTGACAAGAAAATTCTTCAATTAGTTTGACACACGGAAATAACTACAATTCTATTTTCTGGCCAAGTTATCATCTCAAAAATTTAGGATTCAATAAGGAGGGCAAAATATATTCTATAATTTCTCACTTTTTGGTAAAAAAGAAAGTTATGCTTTACCATATTACTAGACCTACAATAACTGGGAATACGCAGCAATGCTAGTTTAAACTTTTGAGAATAAAAAGGCAAATCTGGCAAATTACATACTTTTTGATATTGCCGAAAACTGTTCTGATAACCTGGACCAAATAATCACCATTTTGCTGAAAAATTTATAAAAAGTAAAATTCTATTCATACATCATAACGAGCACTAAAAAAAACTTACCTCTAAGTTTTGCTGAACTGATGATTTAAGCATTAAGCTCAGAGAGGATAAGAACTGGCCAGCTTCACACAAAACAATCGTACATCAAATCTTTAACAAGTTCATGTCAGCTGAGGTAATAGCTATAGCATGTTTTTACCTGGATAATGTTTGATTTCCCATTGTTTGATGTCACATGAGACATTCACAAGCTACACTGACAAAGAACTAAGCAATATTTGATCTCAGAGACAGCAGACACTGTTGACTGAAGTTCAAATTACATCTTGACCAATCCACTATGGACTGACATGAGGACATGTCACACACAATCCAAGCTGTATACCAGGGAAAGAGGGAAGGAAATCCTAATGGTGGCCAACCACATTGGTGCTATGGTTGACCAAGTCAATAGTTGCTATTCCAGCACTAGTGCTGACAAAGTCGGTTATTGACCCAAACCTAACGTCCCAAAATATTTGGTAACGGGCTACGCTATCCTTAACACCAATTTTGTCCCTTCATCAGTACCCTTTAGACATTAACTTTTGGTACAGCCCATCTGACACAGCGCAAGATGATCGGTGTCAAGTGGCTGTTTACACATACAAAATTCAGAAACGGTGGCAAGACGGAAGTTGCAGGCAGGAGTGTGGAGAGCTTAAGCGCAAAGTTGCAAACTGCACGACTCAGTTCATTTATTATTGTTGTTCTTGTTGTTGCTCTTGTTGTTTCTGTTGTTGTTGTTGTTGTTGTTCTCATGCGAATTCTAGCTCCAAAAATGTACAGCACTCCCTCATTTTTGAGTAACAAACAGCCAGAGCGTTCACAGCGCCTTGCCCTATCCATGTGCTAAAAGTGTGCTCACCTACAATATGCAAAGATCCTGTGCAAATGAAGTTCCCTGAAGTACCGGGTATTTACCCAAACTGATCGATTTCCGACTGCCCAGTTTAAGCCCCCTTGTACCCAGGTGAGTGCAAAAACTATAGCAATGTTCTTGGTCGTTATTGGTACTGCTATTTTTCAGTTTTCAAATATGACACAGGAGGTGCGGTATCAACTTCAGTCTCATCAAAGTTATCACCAGGGGTCACTGCTATCGTCAATAAATAAAGAACAGTGTCGTCTATAATTAATGAACAGTGTCGTCACTAATAGTTGCTTTATATTTTACTCGAATAATCACCAATCGAATTAGCAATAAGTTTTATGTCAATTAGCAGACGTAAATTTTCCCAAGTTGTCCTAAAACCTTAGGATGCATCAGCGCTACCGTGCGATTACTTTGATGACGACAGTGTCACCTACCATTTACTTCGATGCTATTCGCTACCAAAGCTGGTATGATATGAACCATTCAATTAACTTCGCAGTTTACATGGACACTCTGCCATACTGGAGTTAAGTTAGTATGAAAGGGCCTTATGCCTAAGTGCTCAGACAAGGTTCTTAACACTGGCAAATTTTGTTACCTTCCACTTGACAATGGCAGCACCACAGTCTACAGTAATCTTATCTCTCATTACATCCCACCAGAATAGATAACGATCATATACCAGTCAATGGAGGACCCTCTGGCCTAAGCAGGCCTTCTCCAACTCTTTCAATCACACTCTGAATAGTCATGAAGAGTCCTCGACCAGTCAGAGCTTAGCGCTTTTACATGTCCAGCATACAGTTAATCTTGTAGTATTGAACTATTATTCTTTCAAAAGATTTAGTATTATGATAATTGTCCACTTATTTCATACAAAACAACTCAAATATTTAAATCAAATGTATTATCCAAATCAACGGATTACGCAGACTTTGCAGATGACAGTTGTGTGAAATTAACTGAGTAACCAAGCAACGTCAATTGTCCGTTTGCAAAATTAATGAAATGCGACCTACGGGGTGGCCAACTTGATCCAATTCACAACAATTAAGTTACTTTATCTTGTTCTAACATACTTTTTCCAACCATAGAACATGACCACTCAGTCAGGTGACACTCATTTAGGTCAACACTTTCGCAGCATGAGATATCTGGTGTAAACAGATGAATGGTGTATATACAGTATTCATAACTTAGTAACACAGTCAGAGGTTTGGATTATTGTCCTTAAATATTAGGGCTTTGCATTGATGTGCAAAACTGATTGTAGGCTAACTAGGTGAGGCAAGAAATTACCACAAAGAAGCCACATGCAAAATAAGTGAGACAAAATATTACTTTTACAAATAATTTTGAGTGTGAAATGAAGTGAATTTGTGAAATACGAGAATAATTACCGTAGTACCTATCCTAGTAGTGGAAAATCTTCAGTTTCGCACAATAACAGTCAAATTTGTTGTTTTTCTCATGCTGAGTACCTTACTACCAATAATGGAAATTTTGCCTAACATGATTGTACAACATCTACTCAGTATAACTCAAGCTAATACAAGATAAACATTTTCTTAATCTGTTTTTCTGTGAAAAAAATGACATAAAAATTCCTTGTCAATCATATAGTGTGCTTTAGGTAAAGAATTACCTGAATACTTTTGATTTTATTGAGAAACTTTTTTCAGAAATCGGGAGTTCATTTTATGCTCTACAGACCTGGCCTAAATCTGAGACGGCCGTTTTTCAGAGACCTGCCGTTTATTACTTACCCCAATACTATGACACTACAAAGAGGCACGATGTTTATTGATTTCAGCGAATCTTTGGAAAACTGGATTCTATAAGTAGTTTCAATCTCGTCGAGGTAAACTTGAACACTTGAACTGGTAACTCCACATTGATTTTTTGTATCCATTCCATATAGGTCACTTAATTATTATACATTTTCAACATTTTACATTAGTTGTTAATGAGACCATGAAAGAACAGACGCCCAGACTTGACTTTCAAACTATGATATTCATTTATTACACAATGAATGAACTTTGGTGCCTGGTGCCTACTATTTGAATCTTTCGTTCAACTGTTTGGCCCCAAAGTTCCTATTCCTGGTTGCATGAAACAGTCAAAACTAGGGATTCAACTAAGTTCCCTAAATCTACTGTGTATTTGTATCTTTTTTGCTCACAGATGAAATCTATTTCTACCATTTCATCTTCATTATGAGCTCCTCTTTGATTACTGACATTTGCTAATAATACAACTAAAACCAGAGTCCCGAGTTCAGTGAAAATAAATTGGGACTTAGTTCTTAAATAAGGGGCGTTGCATTATTTATTTTTGATGACATCGAGAATTCAGAGTTCACTCTCGATTCATACCCAAAGTAACATCAGATACGAACGATAGACGGCCTGCGCACAAAGTGGAGGCAGCCGTTACAATGCTGTACTTAGCACCATTTTCGTACATCTCATGAATATTAATGATATCTTTTTATAAACATCACATTTACAACGTGCCCTATGGCAAATGCAAACAGGAAAGTACAACCACATATGAATTACTGATGTGAAAGGACAGATCATTCAGTGCATATAAATTATAGTAATCAATACTTACTAAGTACAGTAAAATCTCACCAGTTTTGAACAAAAATAATACCCAGAATTCCCTTTTGCAGTTATAAAGATCTTCTAACATTCTTGTGAATGCTCACAATTTTGGAAAAATTTTGTCTGATCTTAGCTAAGGTAATAGAACTTGAACACAGAATTTGTTTCTACGTTAATTTTACAAAACACCGAGAATATAAATTTCATTTGTCCCCCATATCCTGTCCTAAATAGGTAAAAAATTACCAAAAAAGCTTAGTTTTGCTTTCTGTAGAAACGCCTCAACCACTCATCCCATTATTCTAGTTTTTGTGCTTTTGATAATGCTGCCATGGTAACTATTCCCCCATTCAGCACATAAAATGGCAGACGAGGGACTTTTTCTGCAAAATTTGTGATTGTCCTCAATCCGAAAATTGTCAAGAGATAAAAATCGTAATTCTGTGTATTGGCAATAGTCACGTACACAGGTCCCACATTTCAAGGAAAAGTTTTCTCCACTGAATAACGGCCACCAAACTCAGGTTCTCAAAATCCGGGACCCACTGTAAGTGACTATTTCCCAAAATTCAATAGAATCAGGAAAGTACCACTCGACTTAGCTTGACATTTCCAGCCCTGCCCTGAAGTATGACTGCAGTAAAACCCACTGGTGTATACCACTTGGGATACAGTTCAGCAAATGTCAACAAGTCCATAAATCACCATAATAACTAAACCTACCCAAACATGGTAGTAGCTGAAGCACTGGCTACAGCAAATACTTCGCAATAGTGCAATAGTGCAGCGATAGCGAACTGAAAACGGCTACGAATGTTGCCAAGAATTCACTGTTTAAATTACATAGATACTTCATTTTCCAATGATGAAACAAAATATTCATACAGCAATCGTGTTTAGTCCTGGCAAGGACACCTTTAAAAGCCTCCACGCTGCTCATTTGGAGTCACTTTTGAAGAAAAAGGGCGGCTGGTCATGCTACAATAGACTTGAAGATTTGTGCAAATTTCCAACATTTAGCACTCACTAGTGGAATTTATGTACAAATCACAATGACAGGTATCAAAAATAAAACGAGGTAGTGTTCCCTACAACAGAAAATTCAAACTCGCCTGGAATGACAAAATTTGTGTGTGTTCGAAAGTTCACGTCCATATTGTGGGGATTTTGTATGTTAAGTCTTGGAATAAATGCAGTGAACAGGTATTAAAAGTCCGAAATCTCCGAATTTGCTCAAGATATGGCTAACTTACCAATTCTTCAAACTCACAGCATACGTTTTCAAACTTTTCGCAAGTAAGCCAAACTCGTCATGGCAAAATTCAAACTCGATGCAGTGACGAGTCAAGACCACTGTAAGGCTACTAGGAAAAATTAAGATTTAGAAAGTCTCTCATTTTGCAAAATGTTTTCTACATTTTTAAATGGCCTAATTACCCTAACTGAAATTCACAATAATGCCTGATATCACAAAATGTCCTGTGTTACTTTTGTAGTGGGAATAATATTTAATAAGATTAGGCAGTGAACATTCAAAAGTTTAGAAAACCAATCAGCTGATCAACACTGCATGTCCACTGTTGTACTTCACAGATCCAAACTGAAGCTCAATTTATTTTACTGAATTATCATCAAAACATCTTATCCCTTTGATAGCAATTGACACCAAGATCTGAAGACATCAGATGAAAAGGGAAGACAAACACCAAAATCTGGAATTAGTTGGTAACCAAGCTGCAACTTAACTTTGACCAGTAAGAACCCAGTTGGCAATTTACAAGATCCACCACCATCTAGCCTTGATGGGGCAATTCCACACATAGCTAATAAAAATACAAGATCAGAGAGGGCCAGATGGATAGCGCCTAACCTCACACAGCACCACTAAACTGCACTAGTGCCTGAGAAAATGTCTTTGATATGTGTTCAGTAGACATGGCTCTAAACCCTGAGTTATGAGACTGATGCTCAAAACGCCATTCAATCATACCTCCTTGAAAGCTGAACCAGTAACCACGCATCAGGAGCACCTCGATGGAAGATATCTGACAACTTCAATCAGCGTAGATGATTAAATGTAGCCATGTGGTGGCGTGGGAGAGTTCTGGTCCAACTTTCCACGATATGCCATACAAAAGGACACCTTAATTGATCTCTTGTCAAAAACAAAACTTTTGACAAGATAATCTCCAGCATCCATTCCGATCACTTAGAACAACAGACAGTGCAAAACTCCCTTTTTACGGCTTCCACCAAATAATCAAACAAGGATGGAGGAAAAAATGCAATTCAACAGATGGTGAGAGTAAACAATCACCTGGCTCAGCAATTAAATAGGCTACTATTAGATATTCAAAACCTATCCTTACCTGACTAGTAAAACTTTGAAGAAATTTTGTTTAATGTTAGAGTGAACCCGTGCAGTTTACTCTGCTATACATCACGTTAACAACACCGAGCTTGTCCAAATGCCAAAAGACCCCTACGGACTAGCTCAATTATACAGCACGAGCGATAACTATTGATTGCTGATGCCCAGCAGCAGAAATGGCTGGCAAGACTTCCGCAAATGCATTTGCAGTTGAGCATACACTTCATGGGAGCTTAAGAGGAGTCCAGGAACAAATTAAGCAGCACTCTAATCACGGATAACCCAACCGTGTGCACACAGGTTGAAGTCTAGCAAATCTGGCCTAAGTGTAAACAGCTACGGACTCACTGGATGATCCACTTGAAAGCCTTGTGGAGGTGAAAATAAATCGACCATAGACATTGATGTGTGCATTTAAGCCTCTATGATATTTATATTCTGCATTCTTATGTATTTCAAGAACATCATTGCAGGCTTCCAAACGGCTCTAAGGAATAACAAGTCTTATCATAGCACGCACTTAAAAGTGAAATTACAGGGTTCAGCGTTTTGATGCGTTGGTGAAGTTGCGAAAAATTGCCTGAAGATAATAAGGGCTGACTGGCTGACATTTTTGAACAGCAAACCTTGCAAAGCAACAATAGTACCCCTCATGTCATCAGAACTTCTGAGGGTCATTACACCGACAGCACCACCTGCTGAGTTACTCAATCTCTTAAGATCACTGACCACATTCAATAAAGTGCACGAAATGAGATGACTGGCGGCAGTGCTTTTACAGAATAGTCGCTTTCAAGATACTGGTAACGAGATCTCCCCCCTCTCCCTCATTTTTCTTTGGGGAGCCATTTTGTTTTGCCACCCTAGCTTCGATAAGCTCAGCCATACATCATATCAAGACACTACAAGGCTGCACAAATTGCAGGATTTTGAATCAAAAAACTAAGTGGATCATGAAACTTACATGAAATATATCCAATTGCCATCTTGATCTTGCGAACTATTGCTTTCCAAATCATTAAGACATCATTCCTGGAGTCTAGACTCGTGGGCATTTTTGTTTTTGCATGGAGTCCTCGTGGACTTGTTTGGACACACACATTGTAATGATTACTAGCAAGCCTAGGAAGACTCACAGTGGTGGCTCTTTTTTCAAAGCAGGAAGAAATATACAATGTATATACAAAGTATATACAATGTTGTTATGCTCACACTTGGTTGATACCATTGTAAAAGTCTTGGTCTACACTGTTTTTTTTTAGTAAAAATGCTCACTACAGAAGGCGGTTTTGTAAACTTAGATGTAAAAACCTTGGTCTATGCATTTTTTTGTAAAAAAAATCTGTGTGCTTGGGTGGATTGCTGGGGGTGGAGGGTTACGTGTCGGAATCATGGACGCCCTGGAATATTGGGAACCCCATTTTGGACACCCTATTTTCGAAATCCTGGATAAAGGCTTGGATGTCAGGTAGTAAAGTTCTCATGAAAGCCAGCTTTAGTGATTGTATGGAATAGCGAAGTTTCAAGGAATACCACAAATGGGAATAAGTGCGTAATATATGCACCATGGCTTGAAATGACCAAAGAAAAAAAAAGAGGAAAAATTTACAGTTGATACATCATATAATAAATAAACTTGTATGATAGAAATATTTTTGTGATGTAAAATTTTACTGAAATAAACATTTGTGCATGAATAAAATCAAAATAGTGATAAAAGGTGACGGAAAAAGAGGAAACTGGAACTCAAAACCAAAAAAGAGGAAATCCATTTAAAAGAGGAAAATTCCAAGCCCTAGTGCACTCAGTGAGGAAGAATTCTCGATTGTCTATGCATACGCCTGTTGTTTGCTTGTTCTATGCAGACGCTAATGGGGACTACGTTTCAACAGTGAGAACATACCTATGTGTCTAACTAAATGTGATCAGCTTATGTGAAGAACAAATAACAAATAACAAATAACATTTTCTGCTCACTTGCCTAAACAGGAGTGAGATCTTGACACTCAGGTGTCATCTTGAATAGTCTTCCCTACTATTGCCAACACCTGTAACTGTGCCTGGGGCTGTTTTCACAGAAATCTGGGTAACGGGGAACAGATGGGCACTTATAGGGCAATTACAATGGATAACTCTACAAAAACTGAAAAACTGTGCTTCAGCACAATGACAACAACCTACCACGAGGTGACCCCAATTGTCCTGTTATGATGACTTTAAACCATAAAAATTGTTTTCTTATCAAATTTCACTCCATATCTTGTCTTGAAGTATTGGCACCAGCAGGGTTCTGTTTTATTAGGGTACTGCACACTCTTTTGATTTCAGCTGATGACGCAAGTCTCCTCCTCTGTTTGATGCCCTCTTAGAACTTGTTCACTCGGCCAATGCTTTCACTTTGCATTGTGCAAACCTGCTCTAACTTACCCTTTATTCTAGCCATAGTGGAAAAATAATACAAATGCAGGAAATGAGTTAATATCCAAAATATTCTCGAGGTGGTTCCCAAACTCCTTAATGGAACTGGGGCGCTCTACACATCACCACAACCACACGGTTTTTGGTCCTCTGCTCGTGGACTCAAATATATTTCCGCCTCTTAATTTTCAGAAGTGAAAAACCCTGTAACAAGTAGGTCAAGCTTTCTGAGAAAAATGGGTGCCTCTTAGAGGGCTAGTTATGGAAATTCTTTGGAAAAGTTTCATTGAATGCTCAGATTTGAAAGTGAAAAAGTTTCTTCCAAAATTTGCATTCAATAGTATTCAAGGTACCTAAATTACACAGTTAATAGACTCATAAACACGGTCACAGACGCATGAACACGACTCACGTACCAGTGAAAACACCATTCACTGACTCACAAACACGGGAACAGACTCACAAAACATCATCCATTCACCCAAATACATGGGACACGGACTAACATTCACAAAGAAAGACGGTTAACGGACTGCTAAACACTGTTTACGGACAAAATGTAGATGTCAGCTGACCCAGGTAGCCGATGAGTCCCTGACCTGTGTTTGGCGGTACATTAACCGCGTTTCTTTGTGAATGTGAATCCGTGTCCCATGTTTTGGGGTGAATGGATCGTGTTTTGTGAGTCTGTTCCCGTGTTTGTGAGTCAGTGAACGGTGTTTGCAGGTACGTGAGTCGTGTTCATGCGTCCGTGACCGTGTTTATGAGTCCGTTAACCGTGTAGTTTAGGTACCTTGGTATCTGGGTCTTGCATCTTGCTTTTATAACAAAATAGGCATAGTTCTAGCCAGGTCCCACTGGTTGGAATTCGTGGAATAATGGACTCGGGGGCAAAATTCACTTACTACCAGGCAGACGTCATCAGAACATTATTAATCAAAGGAAACCTCAACGGAGCACATGAGATCAGAAAATAGCAAGAATTTTCATTATTTAGAGATTAGCACCGGTGGCAATGTTTTTCAGTGAAGATGAGACAAAGAGCTCTTCTTTCTCTTACCGACGGGCAATACATAATCCAAAAACAAAGCAAATTTCAGCAACATTTCATGGCAAAAGGAACGCAACATGAATATTTTTCATTCTTCCACGGCAGCTTGCCGCAACACGGTTGGACACGACTGCAATTCAACGGTACAAACAGTACAAACCAAAAGAAAATACGATGAATGTTTTTAGTCATCCAGTTGGGTCAGTATAAGAAACAATAAATAAATCTACTACTGGACTTACGGTATGTAGAGATGGCTACATTGCGTCCTCCTCTCGAGGACTTCATCAGGCCAAAAGAAAACGAGTGAAATACTGTTTGCACGTCATGACGGTAATTTCGGCCAGGATGGCCGGGCACGGAGTGTGGCAGAAACATTTGTACTCTGGCTGCGCTCAGCCAGGCCACCTGGGTAGCCACAGGGTTAGCTACTGCGATGCTGGAAACCAGTTCTCCAGTCGCACGCAGAGCCACCTTTGAACCAGGCCTTTATACAAGGTACATCCTGGGCATCCAAATGGACGCCCTAGCACTAATCTGGACGCCCTGGCAAGGACGCCCAACGTATCATTTGGACGCCCACTGTCAATAGGAACCTTTCAAGTTTGGACTCACACATTGTAATGAATACTAGGAAGCCTATAAAGGCTCACAGTGGGGGCTCTTTTTTCAAAGCTCACACTTGGTTGATAACATTGTAAAAGTCTTGGTCTACATTTTTTTATGTTAAAATGCTCCCTACAGAAGGCTGTTTTGTACACTTAGATGTAAAAACCTTGCTCTAATATTTTTTTGTAAAAAATCTGTATGTTTGGGGAGATTGCTGGGGGTGGGGGGGTTACGCGTCGGAATCACGGACGCCCTGGAATATTGGGAACCCCATTTTGGACACCCTATTTTCGAAATCCTGGATTAAGGCCTGCTTTGAATACCGTAGTTCTTTTGATTCACACATGATAAGACTGTGGACTTAATGATGTTCATAAACTTTGTCAACAAGAAGATTCACTGGAATGCTAAGTTGACTTATTACACTTTGAAGTTAGTGAATTTGGCCAGATTTTAATAGCGTTGCCTTATACTTAAGTAAGTCCACAGCTATGGATAAAGGGTGGGATTCATTTACACTGTGATTGTATTGCCAAGGTAAACAAAAGCTAAGGATGCAAACATGAAATGTCATACAAATTACATTTGTGTAGTCGTCTCCCAACTCATTAATTATGAAGAATGTCAAAGACGCCAGAAGCTCTCTTGAGAAACAGCGTAATAATGACAATTATAAATAGATGTTTGTCTATGTCACAGCTGATGCTGTCGTGATCCGACATGAATATTCACACAGTTAAACATGAGAGTACGACTTCCAAGGGCTTTAAAGAAAGGCTAATAATGGTTTAGTTCGTTACAAGCTGACATACACACTGATGTACCTGATAAACCCAGTCCACAGTGTATGTAAAACAAAGCTGCCACGGGACGACGGAACGTCACTTCTGCATTGACGCATGCATAATTAATTAGAACCCAGGAGACAATCAGAAAATCATAATTTAACCAAAAATGACATTAAAACCAGTTGCCTTCTCCTTTAAATATCAGTGTCTAATAGAATACAGCGGAGTCAAGTTGCAAACCATTAACCATCGAACACTATGAAACACCACTCACTTTCAATAGTCAAGTTCAGATGTAAGTCACGTCACTTAGTGTACAGCTGGCTTTAGACCTTAAAGTGGAACTTTGTAGGCTAATTCCTTATCTTTGTGATCGCTTGGCCAAATTCGTTGGAAACACAACTTATAGCATGATGTGAACATGCAGTAGGTTGAAAATTACCAAAATGTACTTAAGAACGAGTTTTGTGGCGAAAATGATCTGCCGCAAAACACCGAACCATGTCCAGTAAGTATCGTGACGTGGTGCTACGGAATAACATTGCATGACTTGGGCTACGTGAGCCCGCGAGGTATGTCATCAGTGCAAAGGTCACCTATTTGCAGAACTTTTTGTTTTCACATTTACAAGTTGTCAATGAATACGACTGCGCTTTGTTTAGCATAGATTATGTTAAAATAGCATTATCGTTTAGTTCCTGCAATATATTAGTATAGTTGCAAGCATGCCAATACATCTTTCAATAAAACATTGCTTTCAAAACTGTATTTTTGTGAAGATTTACAGCCATGCTGAGCTGATGCTATTGTCAGAATTCTTTGTGAAAGTAAAACCTAATTATAATGGCTAATTATAATGATGAATGGTTATCATTTTTTTACATGGCAGGGATATACCCAGGTTTCAAAACCCTGCTCGCCAGCTGGGCGAGTGAGCCAGAAAATCCACTCGCCCAGCCCAAAGTTCAGTCGCCCGGCCGTTTGCGTCTGTCACCACAAACTTGCTACCAGTGTGAATAAAAATCATTGTTTCATGCGTGTTCGCCCTAATAAGCGCCCAGGTTGCTTAGAAAAAATCCTTTCGGAAGTGGGGGGTGGGCGCTTGTTGCAGCCTAAGACGGTTGCAACCCGGGCCCGGTCTCCAATCTCCGTGCTCAGACTCATACTCATACTCAAAATCGTGCTCACTGGAGTCGTACTCAAAAAAGCGTATCTAATGTCGTATTTCGAGTAGACTCCAAACGTACTCAAATCTGACACTCATACTCGAGTTGCTATGGAACTCTTTATGATGTGAAATGCAAAATCACGCAAAGCCGCGCTGATTCATCGCTCCCTATTGGAATAGACCACAACTAGGCCTACATTATCGTCTGCTGTCGCTACAACTACAAGAGTATGTCTATAACGTGGAATTCTGAGTGTTCTGTAACTGTTATTCATTTTTTAGTTTCAATAAATATTCTTATGCCATTTCTTTGATACATTTGGCAATTATTAAGCTTTACTTCTTGAGTTCCTCACCCAGTCCCGAAAATGTCTTAAGAAATATGTAACAGCTTATCACATCACATCTCTGTTGCTAATTTAGTATTGACATAAAACCCATTGCTGTGTAGGCCTACGCTGATGTCAAACTTTGACGGCGAATGCTATTATTTATAAAATAATTTTGGCTAAGATGACATCGTATGTTAAAATAAGAAATCAGTTCCAAGAAATATATTTCACTTGCTGTGAGCACACGGATCGGTCTTCCGCCTTTCCCCCCATTTTCTTCATTTCGGACTAGTCCACAAATTCCTTTGTGCACGACCACACACTGTGATCTTTTGTCTAGACAAATCGTGTAATGGGTGACGTCTACTGAATCGGTAAGATCGCACTGCGCCGATGTTTTTTACTGCCGGAGCATCGACACACTGGCCAAACTGAACCTTAAATTCATGATAAAAAACAGCACAAGGATGAGAAAATTTATTCATGTTCATCCGGGAAACGATATAGTGCTTTCGTGCTCTGAAAATTCGCTCGCCACCTGGGCGACCGACAAGTCAACTTCTACTGGCCCAGCACCATTTTTACTCGCATTGGCGACTGGGCGAGTGGCTAAGTATATCCCTGCATGGTCGTCGTTACTCTCATTTATGGTTGCTTTTTGTGTAAAAAATACTGTAGATTGATATAAAGAGGATTGAGCTCATGTTGTATTCACTATACAAAGTCATGTAGAAAAATATTTTGGTCAAGTGTACATTAAATCATTCTCGTTATCCTACTAAGGTTAAAAAATGAAATCAATCACATCCATTTTGTCAAGGAGAGGTAAAACTGCATCATCGGGGCTTTCAATTTTTTAATAATGCTTATTCGTATTGAAACCAGTTCAGCAAAGCCTCCATGATACTCCCACTAACCAGTACAATGATTCTGAGCCTCGCAAATATCACAGATCTGCTGCACACAATAATGAGACCAACTCACCAGTTCAAAGCTTGTTGTCATGGTGACGGAAGAAGAAGCACCTCTCACAGGTTACCAGGCAACATCACTGCACAATCAGCCTAATCTACAAGAAATCAGAAACTAAACAGTTAACGACAGAGGTTTGCAAGCTACCTGGCACAAATCACAGAGACTGAATGACGTAAACAAGCATCCATGTTTTTCCAAATGTTACAAACGACCAAGCGTAAACAAGGCACAGCCAGCTCAAGCTTAACGATGAATTTCTAGTGACCCTCATTAACACACTTGAATGACATCAGGACTGATGCTAGTCCCCGGACACTTAACATGACGGCAGGTCACATAACATGAAAATTAAGGACTCTCGCTAATTGCAAGAGTACAGGAAAATAAAAGGTACTGAGACAAGCATGATGCTCCGCAGGGCAACACAGCCGACAGTTTCTTGCCAAAATATGAAGCAGCTTGCCTTAACGAATGCTCTAATCAAATTATGTCAAAATGTTCTCATTTTAGAGGTAGAACACGGCACCGATTCTGATTTGTATAAAAATTTCAAACGTGTAGCATGACATTGGCAATGACTAGAACCATTAGACGTCAAAATTAAGGCATCAATCAACACCATGTCAGCCGATGGGGTGAGTACAAAATGATACCCAAGTATAATAAACAATATCAAATGTATTCACCGCCGCCGTGTACTCTAATCCCAGGGTATATTTTAGAAAACCGAAGCTGAGGATCAATTAAGCCAGCGACCCTCAAATCTACGAGCCAATTTGGGGGATCTATGGGTCACGTCAGTATCTTCAGCTCTTTTCTGTTTGACTTTGGGGGCATTTTAACCTGTGTGACTTTCTCTGCTACTTCCATAAAACAGCGAGTATATGCAATCGCAAAACAAAAACAGCTAATCGCAAACCAAACACATCAATCTGCTGTTAGGATTTGCGTGCAATGTACTTTCATGCACAAATGCTTGACCCCAGCGCTAACATTGTTGTTTTGGTCACTGAAATTGTTTGGATCAGCTGCATTGTCCTTGTATTGGGTGTTAATCAAGACAAAGCAAGGCGTGACTGCAAACTCACGTTTTATGTGCGCTTTCACCCAAGCACAGAGTGCCAATGAAACTTTTATGCAACAATGATATGGCCATAATACTAAAATTATCCTTGTAATCCAGAAACTTTTTGAAACATTTTGCGAATAAAATAATGCTTAAAGAACACAACATATGTTTATAGTCAATCAAATCTCTTGAAAAAAAGGAACGATGATCATCTAGATTTTTTGAAAAAATATTGAAAGCAAAAACGCGTTTCTTTTACTTCCAATGAAAAAATATAACCTAGCAACAAACTGCACTTGAAAAGTTAAATATGGATCATATCAATTAATTGCAAAACAAGACTTAACTATTTCTTATAACCTAATACACAGTCCAAACATGACACCCCACTATTCTAAATACAATAAATGTGCATTGCTTTTTTGTTGGATTTGGTAAGCAACTTCCAATTCCACAAAAATAACAAATACATGCAGTAGAAGTGGACTGCGGTTGATGAGAAAGAAACTACAGTAACAGCTCATAAGAATTGCGTTAATGTGAAAAGAACACTGTTAATAAGAACACCCGTGCTGTAAGACTGACAGCCCTGAATGAGGGCTCGATAGGTGAAAAACAATTTTCAAAGATATAATTAGCATTTCATCATCAAACATAACCTGCAGCCTGTTTTTGGTACCTTTTTGCTAACAAAAAATGATATGAAGTATTTTGCCAGTTAACAAAGAAAGATATGTGCTGAATTCAGCATTTTTATTTCACGTCCTGCTTTTCCAAGTCTGTAAAATCATTAAAAATCATATTTGAATCATACATATAGAAGAGGGAAGAACAAAAGAAGTTTCAAATAATGCATTTGATTTTCAAAATCAAAATCAACCTTTCAGTGGTCTCAATATCAGTCTCATAATATTCCTTACCGTGATAGAATGCTACTTCTATTACTAACAAGAACATCGAAACAATTAGCAACTCAAGAAAATGCTTCATAATTTATTGAACAACCCTAAAGTTGCGTACCTATTGCTGGTAACTAGAGCTGCCAACATTGTATGAGTGTAGAGTTTAAAAACCCCAAAGCGTTTCAGTTAAGAATTCGACACTGACAAGCTGAACATTAGCAAATGCCCCTTTGCATATCAAGAACATTTTAGTTATTTTGTTAACTTGAATTCTACTGTGTAGATGTTGTAAATTTGTATGTGTAAAGTTTCACTTATTTCTAGCGCAGCAGTTTTGGCAATTATTTTTGTGCGAACAAAGAAAAGAATTACCGTTAACATGGCACCAAAGAAAATATGTAATTTACGAAAAGAGTTAAACAAGTGGTACTCGTACATACTCTCGTGAGGATCCACAAGTTGATGCTCTTCGAGAATGCTTAACTTGCCGCTATTGTCCTTTTTACGGATGCCAAAAATAGACGGGAATCTCAAAGCATCAATTTGAGGGATACAAGTCCCTTCGTCCAGAATGCCAAGTGCCAGGCAGACGACCATAAGCCGACACTTCTTTTTGGATCTAAGCTACTCGGTACAGTACCCGTTTACTTGCAACTATGATACACTGAAACCTGGCTGCTTGAAATACTATCAAAATGACGCCACCTCCACAGATAATATAACTACCCGGTACGTCTGCTAGCTGTACTACTCGAATGACCAATATCCCACAATCCTTTGAGTATATAATGTCTCTTGCTAATCGTAAGAATGTCAATTGTAGTACTTTTCCACTTAATCCACACAAAAATTGACACAATGGTCGTTTTTTCATTTTTCAATGGTTGGTTATCTTTTCTCAAATAATGAGAACTTTAGCTAAAGTTGTTTTATGAAATCTACACACTTCAAGCCATGCTTGTAATTGATAAAATTCATTCTTTACTTTTGTGAAGAAATTCAGCGAAGCAGAATTTCACTTGATGGCCATATCGTGTCGAAAACAGGTGAAGAATTAACGCACTAAATGAAGTTGTTGGCTGTAGGTAGAGAATGCTGTGATATTTTCTGTTTCAACAGAAAAGTCAGTAAATGATATGAAGAATTATTGCTTTAAAACCGACTCTTAGAAAGGGAAAGCAATTTGAGTTTACAAGGAGAAATTGTTCTGAAGTAGCAATTCCAACCAAGAATTTTAAACTTAATCTGCTATGACTCACACCATGTTCTCACACAACCAGAATGTCAACTGACATGGTTGGATTTTCTGGCGTGTAGACACTGCCAGGTAGGGCTTGTGAACATACCGTAATCGTTCGGGTTAACGCCCATGCTCAGTTAACCGCCCACCCCCTACTTTAGGTGAATTTCGATTTAACCGCCCACTGCTCGGTTAACCGCCCCCCTGCTATTTTTGAAGATTTCCAATTAACCGCCCACTGCTCGGTTAACCGCCCATCCCCTACTTTTGACGATTGGTGATTACCGCCCTGTGCTAATAGGAAACGCGAATCCCCGACCTTTTAGATTAAGATCGATGATAACATTGAGTGCAACGACGGCCTCAGAGACCGCGGTTTAGCAATGTGAATTATGATACCAGTAACAAATTATTGTAACGGGTCATCGATTAACTTCAAAATGTAATACTTGAACACTTTGTCACTTTCTTTTCTTCTCATGTTCGCAAACTTTAGGAACCGCGCTGGCGTCTACACCTCCA